>PCFV01000456.1:0-25746 GCA_002812785.1 Phytophthora litchii | reverse complement strand
TATGACCACAAATAGAGGTAACCCACGTTACATGTGCATGTAACCCGGATCTGCATACGCAGGATTCCTGCAGCAGGAAGAAGCTCTTGCATATCATACACATCTGTCAGGAACTTACATAGCGTAAGCAGACGTATCCCGTTGCCATGTCCGGCTAGATGGTTCGGCTCTCGGGTCGTTTCTGACTCCCTTGCTTCCAGTCAATTGGAATCACTTGACAATTTACCTTCCAGCACAACAGTCTCCAGATCAACGCATCTACCGGTATTGTCAATGCGTGTTCATCAAGTGCTGTTGGCGACATGGCAACCAGCAACGGGCTCGCAGTTGAATCCCCTAAAAAGTCCGCGCTGAGGGGAACAACCCTTGAGGATGAAAACACCGAGGACTTCACTGGGCGTTTCTTGGAAGACAATGGCTATGAAGAGACCGAAGAAAGACTCTTTAAGAGGAAGAGGGAAAAAAGTAGTTCAACCAAGGAAGAGGAGGAGACATCAGCGCCAACGGAACCAGTGCCAACGCCGACACCGACACCGACACCGATACCTGCAGGGATTACAATTCGCATCCTGACCCTCATACCACCTGTCCCCACGCTCCCCACGCGTGAATCGATCACCAACAAAATTATCAACAATATCCTTGATTGAGATTGGTGCTAGTGGTTCTACTGAACAGTGCACAACGGAGGGCAAGGTAACACTGGCACGGGCGGTGACGGCTCCGACCTCATGAGTTTTGTGGAAACGTTGTAGATGTTAGAATCTCTCGGTTTGAGGAATGAAGCGGCTTTCGTCCGTCATCGGGTGGTGTTAGGTCCAGTGTAGTAGGAAATTGTAATTTCAATCCAATCCATTTGAAGGCAAGTTGAAGTGAACTCTGCAGCATTGTGAGCTCTGATGAAGCGAGAGTATATGTTGTTCCACATCAAGGGCGAGGGTGTCGTGGAAGTGGTATTATGAAGTTGTTGGCAACCGCCAGTGCTACATCGCTGATACGTACTGGCAGACGGAGACTGGTGGACACATTGGTGTAGGTCTTCCTGGAGCAACTCCCATGAAGCCAGGATCGTGCACGAAACCATTCTTTGGTATCGATTTCGTGGTGACGGACGAGAATGGAACTGAGATCAAGGGCAATGACATCGAGGGTCAGTTGTGTATTCGCAAGCCGTGGCCTGGTATGGCTCGCACAGAGATGATTTAATGCAACCAGAAATTGCATCCTGCAATTTAATGGAAAATGCCCTGTATTTGTCCGACAACGCTGGAATAAATCATCGTAATTTGTCGAACAGGTTTGAAGAGTGATCTCGAGGGTTACTGTGGGTTACGGATTTCTACTTGCAATAAATATACCATAATAATCGCTATACATTTTAAGTTGACGGCCCACCCAATCATGATTCCAATTTAAGATGTGCTATAGAGCCACCAGTGGGCCTAGAACTCGCTGTTGTGATTCTAATCTCATTTCTTAATAACATACATAGCGCACAGATGCACTTTAACGACTACAAGTATATCGTAAACACAAAACGCGGCTACACTACGTACTACCAGTGATCTACATGTCGATCAACAAGCTGCAAGGGCAAACTCAAATGTCAAAGTCAAAGTGCTGAAAGAGAGTGAGACGGGGGAATACACGTGCAAGACAGAGAAGGTTGCCGCAGTGACGATTGTGGAGAAGAAATGAAAGGAATTTTCGAAATCGAGGCGGTAGCCTCTCCAACCATCATCCCTTCCCGGCTTTCGGATCGCGTTTCGCGTGATCTCATCGCCAAGTACCTATGTCAAGCTGTCAAGCCGATGATTAGAGATGAGGCTATTAATTTCATGGTCTACGTGAAGAAGAGCGCTACAGGGGGTGACGTTTACCGCCCAATTGAGTCGATCCCGACGACATCCGTCTCAGAATCAAATAATCGATCGTTCATACAATTCAACGTTTTCTACAACAACAGCGGCAAAAGACAGCGCATTCTCGGGATGGGACATCCGGATTTGATCAGATTATTGATGTATCCACATGCATCTCTGTTCATAGATGCAACATACAGTATCACACCGAAACCTATTCAACAAACTCTAATTATTATGGCGCATGATCCAAGCTACGAGGTCTACATTCCAGTACTTATTATGCTTTTGGAACCCAAGGACGAGTGGACGTACTGCACTGGGTTCACGTTCTTGGAAAAATGCAAATGACCCCAGGCAGTGTCACATGCGACTTTGAGGCCGCGTCCATGACCAGTTTTCAGGGACAGATGTGATTAAACAATTAACAGAAAACTGGTAGATATGCGATTTTCAACTAATCAGATCTCAGAGGCCATGGTATCTGGTCTCTTTGACGTCCTCACTGTGATACCCATCGATGAAATTAGATGCAAAGGAATCCCGTACGTGATGGCGTGGGTTTCCACCACGGGTGCTACTCGATCGTGGACCCAGTTTTTGGAGTATTTTACGCGTACTTGGATGACCATGGTCCCACTACCGCTGTAAAATGATAAAAGGTACATTACCAAGGACATTAAACTGCAAAACCGAACAAATAACTCTATTGAGAGCTACAACCGGCGAACCAAACAGGCTTTTGGCTAGCATCCTACACTTGTGGTGTTCGTGGAGAAAGCAAAGCGTGAAGCAGAACGCTTCTTACAACTCATGGACGATATTGCCACGCACCACCGCCCTGCACACCCGCACGCAGATCCTGCCATATTGTCGGTTCCGTCTACATACTCAGCGTTTACTATTGTAAAGCCAAAGCAACGTAAAACTAAAAAGTAGCAGTCTCATGCAAAGGCATTACATATAACAATGGCAATACACTTCCCTGTTATTTTTCTCTCTAAAGTATCCTGCAAAAGGTCCTGCGTCGTCCTTTGTTTAATATGTCCTTCGTGGCATCCTTATTTTGAGTTATATATCCTGCACATGGCCCTGTACTTACAGCACATTATGTCTGACACTCTATTACTACAGTGGTATTTCAGAAAAAGCGATTGCTTTCTTAAAAGGAGGATCACCATACGAAATGTGGTGCGACGAAGACGATCGACTGTTACATCGCGCTCTCAACATGAACGACATCAGTACGTACAGCATAACGCCGAATTCAAACGTGGAGCCTTTGTTGGAATGCAAGTTACTAGAAGTGTGAATGCAATTCTAGAGTCGCGCTCACATCGGCGCCTTCGCATCCCCGGATCTGATTGTGCTGGTTCCTGGCCTGCCGAAGACGCGCAGCGGCAAGATCATGCGTCGTGTTCTGCGCAAGATCTCTCGCGGCGAGGAGGACTCATTGGGCGACGTGTCCACGTTGGCAGATCCGTCGGTGGTACCGATCTTGATCACGAACACGAAGGCGGCGCTTGTGGGCAAGTCGTTTTAAGCGGTGCCGACGCCCACCTCATTTTAAACCCGCTCGTCAGTGTATTGATTCTGTGCGCGATCAACTAGAAAGAGTTTCCAAGAGAAGTAGCAGTCTGGTACCTCTGATCTGCAATAAAAACACCCTCGAAGTTTGTTTGATGTGATTGAGTAGTACTCAGTGAGTAGGCGAAAGTAAATTAGCTAAATTCTTTTTCAACTAGAAGCCATGACTAATATGTGCACCATGAGATAATGGGGGACGAGTGAGAGAGCTCCTGCAGGTAACGGCGAGAGAAAACTGGTCTGGGTTTTTTTATCTACGTCGTCTGGCGTTTAGACGTCCACTATTGGATACACAGGCGACCTTGATGTTACCGCCTTCGTGTGTTGGGTGCCTGAGCGATGAATGTATGGTGTACGTAGCTAGATTTCACTCTCAAATTCTCCACTGATTGATCAATACATAAATTTTCGCACTCCTGCCATGAGGCGTAAGCCTCCAAAGACCGGGATGGCCATCTCTCTCTTTGACATCGTGGAGAAGACACAATACTCGAACAAAAACGAGGTTGTGAATTCGCTCCCGCACCTTACTCCTTCTCCACAGACTTCATTATCAGCGTCACACACTCGGAGCAAAATCTTAAACTGGAAGAAGTCGCGGGCAACAACTAAAGTATCACAGAAAACCAAGCAAACCGAAGGAAGGACGACTAAGCCTCAATGGAAAAGTCTGCTGGTGCAATTATGGAAACTAAATTCAAGAAGGGCAAAGAGTACTGTAGTGTTGAGTGCAGCCTTGGATCCATCTGTCAAGATGGCTCTCTCTGTGGTGATATACGTCGCAGCGCTCATACAATGAAAGAGATCCTGATGGAGGCGTGACATCTCGCCAACCTTCTCGCTTCGGTGTCTCTAGAACGACCTCCCTCTCCCTGACTACTCGGACAAGACGTTCTTTGATCACTGCTGTTCGGGTGTGGCAACAACTCACAGAACACATCTCGTTGCGCAGAAGAACTCCGAGTTATGGAAGTCAAACAAAAATTTACCAGTCACAACGTGCACGATATGAATTTGAGGAGGTTCCTCATCTGACAGGATATAGTCAAGTCAAACATGGACTTCGTGAGCAAATGTTGGTGAACGCTGGCGTAATGAACCGTGAGCACTTTATCAAGCGCCTACAACTCTACGTACGAATCATGTTTGGAGATTAACCAGCAATCTCACCAAGAAAGAGAAGAAGGAGAAAGCAAACCTCGTGAAAGCAATCATGTGCGCATGCAATAGTACTGATGAGACGGATATCTTGGAGGCACAGCAAACGCAAGGTGTTCTCGCTCCAGATGGAACCGAGTGAAGTGAGCAGTGGAATCCGTGGGCTAAGCACATTCAGGAAAATGGTATGGCGTTTTGTGTTCGATTGATATGGGAGTTTCAAGCTGTGGTCGAGAAAAGAATAGTAAAAATGCATAACGAGAAGGGAGTGCGGACTTTCTCGCTGTTTCCTCTATCAAAAACGTACGCAAGAGCAAAATCAACGTATCTACGCTAGCTGGTTTTACTCGCGTATCCAAGAACGAGTAGAGGGTCATCACTTGAATGTCGCTGACGTATTGTTATCGACGATCTTATTCAAAAACTATAAGTGGATAGTAATGTGCAATGCGTTTGATATCGCTCAGTTTGAAACTTGGCGTCCAGAGTGTCTTCTTTCCAAGACAGAGTTCACGGAGCTGTATGTAGAAGAAAAGTACGAGCATGCTAGTCACCTCTTCGCAAATCAAATTGCTATGAATGGATACAGCGCGTCCGTCCTGCTGTTTTGACAGAAGAAGAAAGACGAGAGGAAACATGACAGCGCTTCTTCCGAGTGTGATGTTGTTCTTTCTGGATACGTGTCCGACGTGGTCCTCTGGCTTGATCCCGGGATGCGAGTGTTTTTACTGCTGTAAGGGAAAATTTTCGGTGGAATGTGGTACGGTTTAGATAGCAACGAGTACAGAAACGACGACACAGGCATCCGAAGGGTTGAGAATGGCGAAGGAAGAGCGATAGTCCGAGTTGGATACGTAGTCCCAAAGATCCGAGGCATCGCAATGACTGAGACATTGTCCGCCTCAGTACAGGATTCAACAGATTCAAGAGTGGAATGAGGATCAGCGTAAGCAGAATACAGAATACCAGTGAAACATGGCAGAAATGCCATCATTCAAGACAGTTAGCTACAAGACGTATCTAGAACAATTGAAGTATTTTGGAGAAATGCTCAGTTTCTGCTGCAGTTCTGCGAGGGCCGACCGTTCCTTAAAGGGAAGTTCTTTCGTAAACGCATGGCTCGCGGGTAAGAAGACATGTGTGACGCACATAGACTGGAGTAGATGCGATGGCATTAGTGGTCACACGTCAAGTCCGGTGAAAGGTTTGAAACAGGCGCTTGGGCTGTGGTCTCCATGAACGAGTTTAGGACGAGCAAGCTCTGCTCGTAGTGTCACCAGACGCTTTCGCCTGCTCGATACTCTATGGATACGATGCTCCATAAACGAAGGAAACGCAAGGGTGTGGTGCTTGTACACATTCGAGCTGAAGTACAGTTCTAGGAGATGAAATGCTACGGAGAGCCGTGCTGCGACCACTCGGACTGTAGCGCGCGCTATTGGGACCGTGATGTGAACGCGGCTATTCACATACTTGAGCTCCCCAAGAACGCGACACTGAGCCAAGAACGCATGCTAGTTATTAGGAGACAGTAAAAATGTTGGCTAATCCCACTGAGCAGCATTCAGTAAGGCAAATTCTACTGCAATCGTGGATGAACAGTATTACGTAATTTCAGATAAAATTTATAATATCTGAAATTAAATCAATTCGAGGTAAAACAATAAATTTATTGTAAATATTTATAGCAAAAGATTTTAACTATTTTCTAGAGTGCATTGTTAGACAGCACTCTATTCAAAGGGCACTCTATTTGACACTCTAATCGATATAACGCTTTTTGAGTTTTCGCAGTGTTTTTTCACATATTTTCACATATTTTTTCCATTTGAAAGTTCGCGGTACTTTTCAAATTTTACCATTTGGCATGGCACCTCGCGGCCGTCAGCGCGACGGTTCTCTCGGTCACATTCCTCTGAGCTCTGGCGAGATTGAGCTGTACTCGCGTCAAGATGAAGCAGCGCGTCGGCGACATCGTCTACTGGCCGTGCGCGAGCAGGAGCGACGCCTAGCGCAGCAGGTGACGCAGCGTTACCGCAATAATCTGCGGAAACTGCAGCATGGAAAGAGCCAAGCAAGGCACAAGACGCTGGGCCTCGAGCAGCAAAAACTACTGACAGATCTCCACGTGAGATACCAGAACTCGCTGCAGAGTATGGGAACAGCACAGCGGAATGCGCGTCTGAAGCTGCTGGAACTCATGGAACAGGCCCAAGAAGAGCAGGAAAAGTGGACGTACAACAGCGAAATTACTGGAAAACAACGGACGATAGAGGCTGAAGAAGTTCAGGAGCAGGAGGAGAGAGTGAGGACGGCGAGACGACGACAAGTGGAGCATAATATGGAGAGATTGAGGACACTCAGTGCTCAACAGAGACGACAGGCCAGTGCTCGAGCAAGACGGGAACATGAGGTGGCCATGCAACGAGCTAAAGACAGAGAAGAATTGGAGAAGTTGAGGAAGATGCAGAGCCCGGAAGAAGTGTTTGTGATGCCACGACCACATGAGAAAGATGTGCGGTTGTACCAGTTTACGAGGACACATTGTGTTGCGCCGTCATTGGCGACGGTGGAGAAACCAGTGACGGTGATTAGACACAATAGGAAACATCCGACGACGGTGCGTGGGGACAAAGAAGCGAAGAAATACAGTGAGGAGATGGATCGAAAGACAGAGCGAAAGAGAGTAATTATGGAGGAACAGAAGGAGACGGCTGCGGAGAGAGGGAGAAATGCGTTGGATACTGTTACGTCGAGACAAAAGGCGCTGCAGGCATTTGAGTGGTTGGCACTTGTAGATAAAAAGGAACGGTATGCACGAGGACTGGAGCTGGGTGGTGAGGATTTTTCAGTGGATGCAAGAGAAGTAGAAGGAGATTTTGGTGATTCGGAACAATTGGCAGAACGGGTGTTCGCGCGGATGCTTGATCTTGATGACGAGTCGATTAACTTGTCGGCTTTCTCCATCGAGACAGATGATGATCAAGCGATTGGCTTAACCGATACGGAACATGAGCACACAGCGGATGAAAAGGCTGCAGAGAGGGATATGTCATGCCGAATCAAGTTCAAAGCTGACAAACCCCGTGATTCAGTAGGCTCACTTGATGGTGCTGAGTCTAGGCTACCCCGGACAGGATCTAAGCATGACGAAGCTAAAGCCATTCTTGAGAAGCCCTTGAAGGCTTCTACGTTTGGAGATTTACAGCGTGAGGAACAGGAGAAGCTCAAGAAAATGAAGCGTGTCCATGATAAGAGTATGTCATCTAAGCCGAGAGGGGGGTACGAGGATAAAGTTGTTAAGTCTGGGAAGTATCATTCAGGTGACGAGGCTAGAGATGATGGTAATGAGGCCACAGATGGACAACATTTAAAATGGGACAGACACTCACTGAGTGCTAATTCAGCTACAGGCATTGATAGGCAATACACCGGTGATGAGGAACGTCCGGAAGGCGTAGATAATACAGGGGAAGAGTTGGACAATGCCTTCCGTCTGTCGAAGCGTGATGATGATTCCGTCATGCGACTAGAGAATCGGCTTCAGGAAGTGTTGGATTTTCGATTGGCGAGATCACAGCAAGATCGTCCATTTAGAACACACCAAGTCGAGGATGATCTTACCTCTGAAGCTGACCAGCGTGTTGGCCAACGCGAAGGTGTTGTCCTGGGGTTGCCTAATGCAAGTGATGGAGATGGGAAAACAAGTGTCAGCTCTGTGTCTGTAGCTTCCAGCGAGAGCGGGAGATCAAAGTCTTCTTTATCTTCTGGAGTTGCAGTGCTTGATGGACATCGTAACTTGTCACCAGTGGAAAAAAGAACTGTAACACATGACGAGGGTTCACTCCAATACGGGCTTCTTCATGGCAGTCGACATGACTCTAGTGTGGCAAAATCGGTAGTATGTGAGGAGATGCACGATCCAAAGCGTATTCGCAACGGAGATCCCTCACCAGCACATCATGACGGAGAACTCAATACAAACCTACTTAACAGCAGTGCTCGAGAAGTGCCAAAATACACTGACGAACCGGAAATTGTCGGTGATAATCGTCTAGGCTCTTCAGTATCTACCAGATCAAGCTATCGTCCTGAACGCTACGGAGAAGGAAGCGATTATGATGATGCTGGGCGTGACGAGCGTGACAGCAAGCCCATTGAAGTAAGAAACCGAGGTGCGGTGATATCACATAGCAACGAAGACTCCACGGATCTTGGCTATGTTGGAGCAAATGCAAATGCATCTTATGACTCTAGAGAATATGATTCAGGGCACTTGCCTAGACGGTCCGTTCTAGAGAGGGATACAGATCTATCAGGGTCAAGTCGGTTCTCAAAAACCAGGCATGGCCAAGAAATTGTTTCTGAACCTGGTGAACACTTGCCGTCAAGATCAAGTGCTCGTGACGATGAGTCATTCCACGCGGAGGGAAATGATCTAGACAGCAAAAGTTCTCTCAAGGTGTCGATTAATGAAGACGAGCATTCGCTATCGGAATCATCTATCGCTCTCAGTCAGAAGTCTCTGTCACGCCTAGATGAAGTGATTAACGCCAGGGCAAAGTCCTCTGATCAGCACATGATGTCGTTTTCCTCATCAGAGGGGCACAGTGACAAAGAAGAAGAAGAGAAGACCAAAGTGCATCGCCCATCTATCAGCAACCAAAACGTGTCACCTTCCGTGAATATCAATCCCTATGACCCGTACCGTCGGCAAATTGATCATCAAGCTCGACGAAGCAGCATATCAGCTGCTTCAATCACCCAATACTCGCTACCGCCTTCAGACACGCACAGCTCGTTTGATGACAGCTTGGATCACCTTCATCCTGGGTATGGTGACGATAGCTTCGTGAATGAACTGGTGCCAATGTTTCCTAAACATGCATTACATCCACCCCAACGTTCTTTTGAAGAAGATAACCAAGTGGTGGAGGAGTATGACGTGCAGCTGGTTGCACCAAATATGAGTAGAATGTTGACATCAGAACGGCGAACTTCTTTTGGTCGAAGCAGACAACACCTGGTTCGCTATGAGCCTCATGATGGTTCGGCTGAACATCCTCATCACCAGTCCACATCAGCAACCGCCAAGCGTGCCGAGGACAATACCAGATCAGTTTCCAGTGACAAGATGGCATTCTCATCTTCCAGCAGACAGAGTTCGTCGGAAGCTTTCAATACTGAAGTGGACGCTAAGGGTACTGACACTTCGGTGAAACAATCACCAGCACAACATTTAGCGATCAAACACACTTTGAGACCTGAGACTCACCAACTATCTGGGAACGACCAAACTCGAAGAGCCGAGCAACAGGAAGCTTTTGATCGCTCGGACATTTCCATTGAGTCCGGTGTTTCCAGTCTTGGTTTTGCTGTCCAGTTAAACCTTGTAGCTGGTACAACTCGAACGCGCACTAATGGTGATGTTCCCAGTCATGAAAGTAACCAACCAAGAAAGAGCGCATCCGAAGAAGTTTCTGATGATGATATGGACAACCAAAGCATCGCTTCCGAAAAGAGTTTTGCATCAAGCTCGAGTACGTCAATTGATGCTCACTTTAACTACCTCGCCAACATGACATCGGCAGTGGGTAAATCATTGCCTCTGCATCTCCGACTACCTGCTATGATTTATGGAAAGAAGGATATGACCAAACCACCTGCACCAATGGCTTGGTCAGCATCATCAGTGTCTTCGATTGCAAGTGTGAGCGAGGTGGATCCCAACGAAGAATCTGAAGCTGAATCTCATTCCGCTAGGACCATGCCTCGTTCAAACTCAAGTATGAGCGGTTCTCTTGTAGAGGAACACTCTGCTTCTCCTGGTCGTGCGCGATACAAGATGGAGCAGCAAACGCATGGCAATGACTCGCCTGAGGTTTCTTCCGCGTCAGAGGCAAACAGTGATTGCAAAAGCACAGTGAACCCTGATGCGAAGCGTGTGATGCGGGTGACATTTGACAGTATCAAGAAAATAGCCTCACATTTGCCCCCTCCACCGCTAGGCTCACTTAGCATGAGTAATCCACCGCCACCAATGCAGACCATCAGCCGCAGTCGTCTGGATGAATCTCTATCATCCTCATCCTCTTCCAGCGAGTTGCGAGCATCCGAAATGCGTCAAATGCTACCGCCTCCAGTGCGCCCACATAACATGAGTCAACCCCCACCACCCATGCAAACCTTTGCTCGCAGTTTAGACAGTTCTCAATTGTCATCAGAGCAGGACTTTGATGAAATTCACTCTTTGGAGAAGCGAGATGTTCATCGCCATTCCAGTCGCCAACCAGACGAAACTGAAGAAGAACGGAAGCTAGGCGATTCTAGCAGCGAGAGTGGTGCATCCTCGAATAGTGATTCATCGTTTGACAGTTCATTAGCAAGCCCTCGACGTCCACGCGTTAAGACGGCTGAGAAAATTGTGATACCCGTGAGTAAATCACGGGATAACGATGATGAAGATAGTGATCAAAGTGAACAGGAGATGACACTAGCAGAAGCTTTCAAGCTACGTCATCCAGCTTTTGGTCACCGAGTTGAGAGCCACCGAGACAAGCTGAGGCGTCAGAGAGACAAACCAGAGCGGCAGGAACAGCAGAAGCAGCAAAAGCAGAGACAGTCTCAACACACTGCCTCAACGCGTGATACGTCTTCGCGAAGCCCTCGTAGTCGTAGTGCAACAGATTCTCTCCCTCCAGAGAAACAAGAGCTGCTTGACCGCTTGGCTAGCGGCAGTCGAGCCAAAATTTCAAGTCGTGAGATGAAGGAACGTAGCCGCCGAATGTATCATCAACTCCCTGAGATTGTCGAGCGCAAGCAACAAGAGGAAATGATGCGCAGACGGCGAGAGCGTCTCAATGAGCTACGCGAGCAGGAAAAGGTGCATCAGAACTACTTAAAACCATTGACGACGGCAATATTCTAACATGTTTGTGACTTGATCATTGCACAGGAACGGCGTCTTCAGCAGAAACAGCGTCGACAGCAGCAACAGAAGCGTTGAGTCGCTCTATTTGCACCGGTACATTAGTATTTATCCGCTGTCTTCTTGCAGTCTATTGCTTCTTCTTGGGAGGATCGTCATGGACATCACTGAGGTCCGGAATGGTCTGGAGTAGAAGGTATCAATTAGAACGGAGAGGCAATGGATTCTTGGTATTTATGCATTGGAAACTCACGAGATCAGGTTTGAGCACCGCGTGCATGGCAATGGAACCCGCAAAGAGCGAGCCCAATGTGGCACTGAAGAGGATGAAATACTGCTTAGCTGTGACTCTCGCCATCGCTTTGGTTCCCACAATGTCGTGCAATGGGGACTGGACTGCATCTGATTGGTCAATACTCCAGTTTGGCAGTTAGAAACCTGCGGTCATCGCCGATTACGACTACCAGATCGAAATGCTACGTCGATTCTCCACTGCAACATCTAAACAAACTCCACATCTGCAAAAGCACAAGAAGAAAAATCATTTCATAACTGCAGGTCTCCCACTTGTGCTCTTCATCGTGGGTGGATATGTGGGGTTGACACAGGTGAGGCGGAATGGTTTGAGGTTGATGGAGGTGATTGTTCA
The DNA here is from genome assembly GCA_002812785.1 of Phytophthora litchii. Lineage (NCBI taxonomy): Eukaryota > Oomycota > Peronosporomycetes > Peronosporales > Peronosporaceae > Phytophthora > Phytophthora litchii. The sequence continues at coordinate 13,562 of PCFV01000456.1, read as the reverse complement.
TTTATGAGTTCTTGGCTGCATGCAGTTTGTCGGTGGCAAGTACGAAGCCAGAGATCACATGGTCAAGAGTCAATCGGAGCACATGTTTAACTTGGAAGAAGAGCATAAAGTGCGTCTGGACCATTGATCACATCTAAAGAAACTGGTGTCGAACTAATTCGTTGTTGTTGCAGAGGATGAGCAAGAAATTGGCTCTTGACGACTTTGAACTCAAGCCGGTGCCCAAACCCAAGGATCCGTAGATGCAGCATACCAACAAGAGAACCATGCAAGTAGATCATCTACTGTACACATCACGGTACTCCACAGTACCGCATCTTTGATATCATAAAGCTCCATATCAACTACCGTATCTCCTCTTAATTCCGAATCTACTACACTATCACTTTCCAAAACGCAACACATTGGCCACGTAAGGATGGCGCGTTCCCGCCGCGCTTTGGAGCCTGATTCGAGCCATTCTTCATCTCGTAGCTGTTTCCTGCCATTCGTTTTCTTTTTAGGTGTTTTGGTCACGTGCTTCGGCTTCATTTTAAGCGATTGGGAGCCCGTGGATCGCACGAACATTGGCAATGTAAAGACTGAAGATTTTCTCTCTTATGGGCCCATCGACGTGGTGTACACGTGGGTGAATGGCACAGACCCTCGCTGGAAGAAGGAGAAGGAGTTCTGGCACAAACATTGGATCGCATCACTCACTGGACAGCCACTTCCTGTATGGGGAGAAGAAGCTCATGTGAAGGGAAAAGATGACTCGAATTCGGACAATCGGTTCCGAGATAATGAAGAACTACGCTATTCTCTCCGTTCATTGGAGAAATATGCCCCTTGGGTACGTCACATTTACGTGGTGACGGACGGTCAGATCCCGTCGTGGCTCGATATTGAGAGTCCGAAACTCAGTATCGTCAAACATCGAGATATCTTCGTGAACAAGAGCCATCTACCAGTCTTTTCGTCGCCTGCTATTGAGTGGAACTTGGACAATATTCCAGGACTCAGTGATATGTTTTTGTACTTTAATGACGATGTTTTCCTTGGTTCGCCAGTGAGACCTGAAGATTTTGTGAGTCAAGCAGGAGTGCAGAAGGGATATTTCGCGTGGGAGATTCCATTATGTTCGAATAGGTGCTGGGAAAGCAGTTTGGCTAATGGGAGATGTGATAAAGAGTGTAATGTCACGGCTTGTGACTTTGATATGGGAGACTGTGGATGTGACGTGAACCCACTCGATGGATCGTTGACGTGTGATGCGGAGAAGATTGCGAGTATTCTGGAGCACTCTCCCAAGCCGACAATGGCGAATCATTTGTGTCAAGGAATGTGTCAGTATTACTGGCTTGGAAATGGAGTGTGTGACCGCTCGTGTAATGTCAGCTCGTGTGCATTTGATGGAGGAGATTGCAGAGTGCAGACACAACATGACCGACACCGACCTCATGTTCATGATGACGAAGAAAAGGAAGGAATGTCACCGTTGATTAAGGATCTGTATTCAGCGGATGTGGAAACCAACCACACGCTTGTGCAGGTGCCGTTGGATGTGAATGCTACATACCTGAATCTGACGGATGCGTTTGGTGTCAATGGAAGTATCTGGGGTGCTGCACATGATAATGAAGGACTCATTCGTTTCGCTTCGGTTTATGAGAAGGAAATGGTTTTGCTGCTTGTGTTTGGTCGCGATTCAGATGCGCACCCGATGACAAGCAGCGCTCAGATCTCAGTAACTGGTGAGAACGCTGAAGGTACCTCAATCCAATTGGACTTCACCATCGTACGAGGAAGGAAACAAATTGAGGCTGGCTCTACTCAACTGGAAGGCGTAGAAAAAATTACTGGAGGTGTGTCGACGTTTCAGAACACTAGTATCCGGCCCCAGCACATTCGATTGTCCTTTGGTTTCCGACAAGCTACCTTCCGTAATGTTTTCCCGTCTAATGACGAACAAGTGGACTTAGAACATCCAAAGGCAACCGAAGAGAGTGAGGAGGTTCCCGCGGATTTGTCTACCGATGACCAAATTGCTGTCATTGCTAGCAAGCTGGCTAGCAAGGTACCACTGATTGAGATTTTCCTACCATTCAACATCACGGGAAAAAAGCTAGGTGACGGCGATATCCTAAACCTTGCATGGCACCTGAATTTGCGGCTACACAACGACGAAAAGGATATTGACTGGAGTGACCATGATGTATGTCAGCTACAGATCCCGAAGAAAAAAGCAGTTGCACTTGCTGCAAATGAAACTGCTACCGGTGAGAATACGGGGAATGTTGCTGTCGATGGCAGCAAACAAGGTTCATCAGCAGACGAAGGCAAGACTGAAGACGAAATTGTCCCTGTTATTGATGGATCCGTTGTGAAAACAAATGACGAAAAGTCTTCTGAGCTGCATGAAAAGGAGCAGGACGACATACAGAATGAAACTCAACAAGACGGGAACACTGAGACAGAAGCCTCGGAACAAGATACCGGTGTTACAAAGTGCCGTCTTGCGGAAGATAACCGAGGAATTATCGTTACTGTGCGTGTTTTGACAAACCATGCCCACGCTGTATTGTCGGCTGCTGGTGCATTTGACGAGGAGGAGACTGAAGAAGAGATCCCTCAAACTTCAGATACAGACAGCACGCTTGCGAGTAAGGCTGATACGAGTATTGGTAGCAGCGAAGTGGACAAGCTAATGGAGGACTGGAAAACGAGTCCGCAAGCAGCTGATGGTCAAGTCTGCTTCTACGACGCAGACCGTACTGATCCATGGCGTTACCGCTACTGCTTTGCTCTAGCAATGGGTCACTACCACGCAGAAGAAGTAGAAGTGCTGCACAAACCTACGCTTTGGGCTCTACTGCATCCACCCAAGCCTAAGGTGATATACAAACCATACATGGGCGATGATCCGGCTCTACATGAGCTGCTTGACAATTGTATTGACACCACTACACGACTCAGTGGAATGCATCCGCAAATTTGTTACTCGAATGAAGTGCCCGTCCCACACCCACCTGTCAAGGACGAAATCAAGGTAGACCTACAAAAGCAAAAAGAAGAGGAAGGCCGTCGACTTGCTTGTGAAGCTCAGAAGCGGCGATTGGCACAACGCGGGGAGCGCGAAAAGGAGGAACGTGAAGCTCAAACCAGAGGTGGAATCCTGGGCGGCTTGAGTCGCTTCGTTGGAAACATCAAGACAGCAGTCGGGCTTGGACATGTGATGCATGCAAATGAAAGTTTGGATGACATTGAATACGCTGATGTGTGTGGCCCCGCGGATTCAAAGGAGGAAAAACCTGAGGTGACGCTAAGGGATGCGCAGGCTCACCTGTCCAAGGACACGTTTGGAGATTCGCTACGTTTTGTGAACAAGTTGTACAACCGCGCGTTTGGTAAACCCAAGACGTCGGACCGACGTCGCGTGCCGTCCCACATGCCGTTCTTGCTCCAGAAATCAATCATTCGTGAAATTAAGGACTATTGGACGCAGGAGATTCAGGATACATCGGCACACCGCTTCCGCCACCCTCAGGACATGCAGTTCAGCTTCTCGTACTTCCACTATCTGATTAATCGCGCAAAGATCCACCCTCACACTCTGGAAGAGATCTGGCGAGAATATCTAGACGCAAACCGCAACGGCATTCTAGATGAGAACGAGGTATTGACGGCTGCTAGTCTTGCACACGGTGACGCACCGCCTGAAGATTTTGTGAACGAAGTGCGCGAATGCGTGCAACCTGAAAAGCGTGAGAAGGTCCGTGAGATCCCGACTGCTGAAGGCACGTTGAGACTTAGCGAGACGTTGACACCATACATTACGCTGGAGAACCTCGAGCGATGCCCTTCAGTTCGGGACGCTCTCATCAAGAACGTGCGGTACGAGTCCAAGGTAGAGATCATGCCGGAGACCGAAGTGACTTTCCACATGTTGAGTGATAACTACAATTTCGCGTGGAAACAAATGATGGGCACGCGTGCTCGCCGCACCAAGTTTGTCTGCATCAATGACGACATGAAGCACCCGTCGACGGCAGTGAGTCAGATCCTGCACGAGCTGTTCCTGTCCATTTGGCCCAAGCGCTCACAGTTCGAATTGCCGTACCACCTCAAGAACCGCTACGCGCACATCGACGAGTTTAATGCGGCACAAGAACGTCGTCAGTTTGCAGCAGCAATAGCAGTAGTGATTCTACTGTTGCTCGCGTTTGTGTTCCGCGCCGAGTTGCGCGCAATGTTTGGATTCCAAGACATAGCTCGAGCGCGTGCAGCTTCAGCTTCTCAACTTACACATGACTTCCAGCAAGCCCAAGACGACAAGGATCAAGAGAAGCCGAAGACAGTGGAAATCAACACACCTACAAGTCCTACCTCACCAAAGAACAAAAGGAAGACTTCGGCCTAGAAGTAGAGGATGCAATGCAAATGCTGGCATGAAGCTGTTTTGGTTTTATGCTCTTGATGGAATAATGTAACGAAGCGTCCAATGGCTCGTAGCTTCCTATCAGGTTGTCACTTGGTTCTTAGAGAAAGAACTAGCAAGTCTTCGTAGACAAGGTGCCTGTACCAAGCTCCTGGAGTCTGGACGGGAAATCATCGATAAACACAGAACACATAGTCGACGTTGCTTGGAATCTTGTGTCCTGCTTCACCAGCCCATAGAATAATGAATAGTAGAACGGGAGGCGGGGAGTCTAAAGTCTCGGCCTAGTATACATCCGGCGGCTGGAGATGGTCGATGCCGGAGCTCGTGCTAGTCTGCAGATGGACTCTCAGCGTGTAGTTGGCCTGCTCCAGTCTCTTCATATGCTCTGCGGCCTGTGTGGCCAGCTGCTTTAGCGCATTATTCTCGTTCTGGACCTCCTCTTTCTGCTGGTTCTGGATGGCCACGGCCCGTTTCAAGAGCTTGTTCTCACTCTGGAGTCGGGCCACGTCGTTGGCCTGCTGGGCCACACGTTCCTGCGTGTGCTGCAGCTCATGGCCGAGGCGTTGGAACTCGGCGTCCTTCTTCATGATGAATTGTTCGTACTCGGCCCTTATCCGGGCGATTTCGGCCTGTTTCACCTGCTCAAAGTACTCGACATGACGCTGACTGTACTTGGCCACGTCGTCGGCCACGTCGTCCTGGGGGTCGCCCACGCGGCGTTGACGTTTCCTTGAGAGGTCGAACGAGTCGGCCAGCCGCGAGCGCTTCTTCAGACCGTCGGGGTACACTGGGGAAGCGGCGATCGAAGCCATGGAGATCTGGCAACTTTGTGGGGAGTTTTACTGTGAAAGTGGATAGCGCTTTCCGCAGTTTTTCGTCGGACTGACTGGAAATTTGTATGCAACCGCTCGAGAAGCCAGAGCACTACGGAATAGCATGATATGTGATTGCGTAGGTGATTACTGATTTCGGCTCAAATAGTGGACCCTCACTTCAACCTACTGTTCGAGGAAACTGCGGTGAAAGCAAGTTAAGAGGCAAAAGTACATGTAGTGTGTTGCATAACAAGTGTATTTTTCAATCTCCACTAGAATAGTGTTGCAAAAGTGTTCCCGCACACCAAGTGACGCTGTTGCAATGCACAAGCTCGAAGCACGCTGGAGATTAAGTTGGTGTTGCTTCAGCATTTTGGCAAAACCATGAGCTTGTGGAAATTGATAGCGAGTCAATTATGTCGACGTTGCAAAATGTGTCACTGAGCATGATGAAGGTGCTCTTCGCACACAATACGATAGAATGCCCAAGATTATGCATGATCTCTGGGATGCATGTAGTTGTACACCATTTTCGATGAATGAGAAGTTCTCATGGGGAATTATCAGGACGTGCATGGTTGCAATGACAAAAAGCGATCGAAATGCACTGCACGTTAGCACCGCTTCAATGCGCAGCGCATTGAACTTGATGGTAGTGCATAATGCACTATCATCAAGTTCAGAAGTAGGAAATAGCTGCAAAGTGTCTCTCATTCATTGCAGTAGCAGCAACGTCCATAATTTTCGAGAAAGTGAGATAACGATACCAAGTACGTTTCTACTTGGTATCGTCATCTCACTTGCTGTTGTTGGCCATCTGCCCGCAGAATGTCCACCGAAACTCGGATAGAAACATGAAAGGCCCAACCGTCCTCACTTCTTACACCGGATAACAAAGAATAAGATTGAGGTGCTACCACTTCAACGGATGTATCATACAAGTCGAAAAGGTCCATTGACAGACACCATTGAAAAATGGTCTCATGAAGCGAAATCGATGAAAAAACCTATGAAGGTCTGCATCTGTCTGCGAAGTGTAGAGGAACCAAACAAAACGAGTCAGACCCGGTGATTGGCGGGTGCACCTTCCTATCCGCTTTGCTATCATCCCGGGATGAAGACATGTGGCCAACCGGTCCAAGTCCCTGCAGCAGCCCGCAGCAGTCGACCATGACGTCTGAGACTGCCGCGTCCCCGTCCGAACGCTTGCCGCGACTGAATCTGGATGAGCACCTCGAGCCGATCGACAGTTCGTCGTCGCTGATTGACGACACGTCTACCAGCTCTACGGACACTTCTGATAGTAGCGATATGACCAAAGCCAAGACAAAATCGCAATCTCCCTCAAAGGAACACACCAACAAAGTCCACGTGCAAGACGAAAACAGTGACGACAATGGATTATCGAGGGCTCGACAGTTCTCCAATTGGGTGCAACACCTCCGTGAAACGTTTGGTACTTCATTCCTGATACTAATCACTGTAGTGTACGTTGTCCAAGGCTTTTCCAGTTTCACAGCACTAGCTGTCAACTATTTCTTCAAGGACAATTTAGGTCTGCAACCAACTGAGTCGCAGTTGTTGCAGATGATCGTGAAGATTCCGTGGCGAGTCAAACCGATTTATGGTATCCTCTCGGACAGTTTGCCATTATTTGGGTACCACCGCAAATCTTACATGGTGTTGTGCAGTGTTTTGCAAACGGCAGCATCACTAGTGATGGCAGTACCTGATCTTGTCACGACTCCAGCTATTGCAGTGTTAATGCTCATGCTCCAAAGTTTGTCAGTAGCTGTGATTGATGTAGTGATCGATGCGAGAGTTGTGGAGATTTCGAGGTTGGACCCTGAAAACGGCGCAAACGATTTACAGTCTTTGTCATGGATAGCAACATCGATGGGTGGAATGCTCGGTGCCTTTTTGTCTGGTCCAGCGACGAACGGCTTGGGTGTGCGTGGTGTCTTCTTCGCTGCTGCTCTGGGTCCAATTACAACTTTGTTGTTCTCTATGTTTATGGAGGAAGCGAAGAGTACGTTGAATAAACGTGACTTTGTGTCTTCGGCGACGAAGCAAGTTCGACAGCTCAAAATTGCTATTTGCACTCCTGTCGTGTGGAAATGTGCGCTGTGGGTGTTTATTTCCCACGCTATCAGTCCTGCGTACACGCAGATAATTTTTTTCTTCTCGACGGACGTACTCCACTTTACGCCTGAATTTTTGGGAACCGTGTCGGCTATTGGCTTCATTTTCCTCATGGTTGGAACAATGATGTACAACATGTTCTTCACGAATGTGTCGTTCCGTAAGATCTTCCTGGGAGCTCAACTATGTCTAGCTTTTGTGTCACTGGTAGACGTCGTACTAGTGACCCGAACTAACCTAAAGATTGGTATTCCGGACAAGGCCTTCGTTCTGGGTGACCACGTGGTCGCAGATGTCATTGGCCGGCTCAAAACAATGCCTATCATGGTTCTGTGCGCAAAGTTGTGCCCCCGGGGAATCGAGGGCACGCTATTTGCTTTGCTGATGTCCATATCCAATATCTCGTATAGCGTGAGTGAGTTTTGGGGTGCTTTTGCCTGCGACTGGATGGGTATCACCAAGGATGAGTATGATGCATTGTGGCTGGCCATCGTGATTCGTAGTGCACTGAAGGTAGTGCCGATTTTCTTCCTCTTCCTGATCCCGTCTACGGATCCACAAGAAATTATCGACAAGCTGGACTTTAGCTCACCGGCTCACGACAACCAGGACGATGATGAACACTCCGGTACGATTCGAGAAGATCATCGAGTGGATACATGCTCACCATCAGAACAAGTGGTGTTGAAGGGCACTTCAGCCTCTGTTGTTTGATGTACTGGTCTCTCTACATGCGGGTCATTTGGACAACTTTGTCGCTGCTGTATAAAATAGAGACTTCACGCGTAAATCGCATCACCAAAGTCAATGGTTCATATCCACCTCGATATATTACGATATCATCTTCAGCCTAGCAAGGTCGGGTAACTTGCAACACTTTCGTCATCATGTGGAAGTTGTAGCTCTAGTCCATTCGTACTTTCGTTTTTGGTATCCAATACATTACTTTATGAATTCTGATAGAGACAGCGACATGCAGTAGTTCATTTGTATGTAAGCTGTACATTTCCAGGATATCACCTTGGTCGCAGTGAAGAGAAACGAGTGCTTTAAGTACAAATGTCATGCCTCCGCAAGCTACCGTTTATAAATCAAATCTTACTACATTACCTACGCTATAGCTACTAAATCAAAAACGAAGGCTTCTCAATCGGACGTCACACCACTTACAAGATTCCGAGACAAGCTCGTTGGTACTTGTCATACCAGCGCGTTCGCCAATTGTTAATGGATTGGTCGATGAGCTGGTTCACGAATACTTGACACGCGCTCGTGCGGAAACCCGGCTTGAGACGAGCCCGAAGCCCTTCGATTACTGCCTTTTTACCACCAGCAAAACACGGCAAGTCGGCATTCCCGACAAGCATCATCTCCACAAGCAGCACGATCTGGTCCATATTACGGCGTAGTGCCAAATACGCGCGGATGCATAGTGATCGGAAGTAGCGGAACGTGGAGCTGCGGGGACCACCCATAAGCTCAACGAACTCGTCCGTGAGCTTGAATGGAGCACGCTCAAAGTTCCAGTTGCTGCCAGGGCTGTTGGTGAGCAAGAATCCGAAGTCTATGTGAATCACATGACCATCAGTGTCGATCAAGATATTGCCGTTATGACGATCCTTAATCTGGAACACGTAGCAAACGATTGAATAGGCCGCAAGGCTCTCCACAAAGTTTCGCTGTGCTCGCGCAAATTCAGTGGTTTCCTTGTCGCCGTGAAGGCGAGTGTAAAAATCCAGGAGGGTTGTGTAACCTGGGTCATTTCGCTTGAGAGAATCAAGAGATACTGTATCTGGAACTGCCTCGATGAGACCAGTCTTGGCTGACGTCGCAATCACGTTGTAAGGCCTAGAAAGTGGAAAACGAGTGATGTTAATGACGATTTTATCCAGGTGAACAGCAAACATTTCTTGTGAACGTACCTCAGAGAAAGAGGAAGTGAGTACTCACGGAAGATCCGGTCACACTGAGCAATCAGCTGGGCAGCAAACTGCTCCTGACGCAAGTCGTCATTACTCTTAACGATGACGGAAAGAAGTCGCCAACCAGGGTGGTCACCAAACGGTGATTCGCGGCGAATACGTGCCTCTTTCTCACTCCACCGCTCACGGAACACGATCATGGGCTTCTCGTCATCATCTTCAGACGCATCATGCTCCTCTTCAGCATCTTCCTCCACTATGTCAGCATCAGTTGTTTCAACATCCGGTTCATCATCAGTAAGGCCATCTTCCAGGTCGAATTTTTCTTTCCAGGCTGTCGGATCAGCGAAATCCAGGCTCACACTCAAATCACGGCACCTTTGCTGAAAAGCAACTTCGTTCTGTGAATTGCTTTTGACCTCAACATTAGGCACCGAAGGCTCTGAAATGGCGATTTCTTGAGCACCGCCATTTTCAGAGAATGCAACCTTGTCTTCAGTTCCTGTCGAAGAATTCTCTCCCTTTTCAGCAGGAATTTGCTCAGTCGTAGGCTTACGAGAGAACCACGATACAAACGAAGCTGGCTTCTCCGTAGGCACCTTCGTAGGCGAAGGCTCAGGCTCACACATAACACTTTCATCATCTGAAAAAAGTCCGGCGTTCGAGTCGGTGTCCTCGCCATCAGCGTCTTCAGCTTCTGGATCATCTGTAACCCCACCTTGACTGAGCTCAAGCGAAGACACAGACACATCCGTTTCTTCGACAGGATCAACATCAGAAGGAAGCGCCTCCTTAGACTCTGACTCCTCTCCATCTGTGTCTTCGGCATCAAGGTCGTCTGAAGCCCCTTCCTCACTTGGCTCAAGCGAAAATACCGACACAGCAGTTCCATCAGATGCCAGAGCAGCAACATCAGTGTTTCCTTGCTGTTTTTTCGCAAAGATTGAAGCAAAGATGCCTACTGGCTCCGCAGGAGATGAGGATTTTTCTCCGGCACACACCTCGGTGCTTGATACGGTTGCCCCACTCTGATGCATTATTTCATCCGTCATCACGACAGGCTGCTCGACTGTGTTGGACACAGAAGTCGTCTCGTCGATAGTCTTTTTCGAAAATAGCGAGGAAAAGAGACCCGCATTCTGAGCTGGAGGAGCAAGAACAACAGATTTTTCCGATCCAGCAGCCTTTGGAGCTTCAATCTCAACAGATTCACACTTGGTCACGGCATCTTCCTGGTTGAGTTCTAGTTGAGTTTCGCTGTGGTTTGAGCAGCTCACCTCAGATGGCTGAACAATCACCTCGGACTTCGGTTTTCTAGAAAATAGTGACGAGAAGATTCCTCCATTTGCAGAGCCTGCAGCAACTGGCGCTGAACCCTTTTCAACTGCTTCCGTATCCACATCCTTTGCTGTAAACTCCTCAACGGTATCGTTGGATTCAGTCTGTTCCAACTCATCATCATTGGCATCAACTGAGTTTGTCGCCGGCGTTGGTACGTTAACGTCACTTTTGGACTCAACACAAGGTTCATCGTCCTTTGTCACAACTGCAGCGTCCTTTTCAGCATCGCTGTCGGCCTGTTGTTCTGATGCCGGTTGAGCCTGAGGAAGACTGAAATCCTCTTCACCTTCTAATTGAGCCTTCTTAGAGAACCAGGACGAGTAAAAGCTGTCAAACTGTCCTCCCGATCGAGCCGATGCGCTGGACGAGTATTCTTTAATGCTGCGTCGACGTGGCCTCGGCAAGTTCCATTGACCTAGCCGTTCTTGTTGTTCGTCCTCAGTCTTTTGGAGATCTTCGTCCTCGAGAAAACTCTTTCTAGGTTTACGCTCGCCTTCTTCTTTCTCGTCATCGCCATCCTCGCCATCCATCGGGTCAACAACTGTATCGCCAGCTTCCTGCAATGGAGTTGACGAGTCTGAACACGCCAGTCCATTTTCTTCTTCAATTTCTGGCAACGGAGAGGAAACACTCGGGGATGGTACAAAGCTTAATTCGCTTTCAGGCGACGTGCTACTTGACATGGGAGAATCATCCACTGGTATAGTTAGGTCAGAATCGGTCTTCTTGAAAGGCAGTCTCAGAGAGAAAACTCTGGACTCGTTACGATTCGCTTTTGTCTTTCTCCTCTTGCGCTGCTTCTTTGAACCTGCTGTGGTGAAGGGAACCGAGTAGTCCAGAACTTCCACGCACAGGAAGTATGGCACTCGCTCCTTGGTGGAGAACGTAAAGCACTCATCCACCTGAATCCCCTTCACACGATGATACGAATTGCCAATCGGCAGGTAAATAACGTCAGATGGCAGCATTTGCTCCTCGATCTCGGTCAGACCCTTGCGTAGTTCAGAATTTCTCTGAGGTCGTGGCGTGGGGATAAGCTGTTCTGCCAGATCTGTAAGTGCTTCCACGAATTTCGGCGTTTGCTTAAACAACAAAATCTGCTGCGAGTTACCTTCCTCTGCTCGCGCTTCATCCTGAATCGAGTTCCTCTTATTGAGTAAATGTCCTGCAAACGACTCGTCCGTCTCCAAAGTGGCTGAATCCAGCTCGATATCTGTCGGGAAGATGATTGATCTTCTCTGGTGTAGATTATCCGGCTTGGCTGCCGACACCTCCTCTACACAGAGACCACTGTTCATCAGTAACGCAGGAACACCTGCCCGCATCCCAATTGCTGTAAGTAGATCTGGGTTCTCCTGATCCTGTGAAGCTGTGACGCTTAAGTACTCCGACTGATATTCCTTGGCATCGTCACAGAAGGATTTCAAAAACCACGTTAATCTGTGTGCAAAAGGCAGCGAATCACCACTTCTCGACATGAGGAAGCACTCCAGTTGATGTTGCTTCGCATAGTTCCCATGTATCAAGAAAGTACACAGCTGCGGGATGTAGAACTCGAACTCGGCCGCATTCATGTCGTAACTTTTGTATAGTTCTTCCACCACATCTTGATGGGCGTAGAGCTTCAGTACAAGGTGGAACACATCGTTCTCATCTTTGCATTTCGCCCCTGCCAGTCTCTCCATTGTGCTACGGAGTTTCTCATCCCAAAAAACGCGAAACTTCTCGACATTTTCATATTCGTATTGTTGTTGCTTCGTAAGGAGCACTGAATCTCTGGGTGTCGAGCTCGCAGACGACGTGCGTGTGGTGTCTGCAGTACTGGATCTGGCCTTTGTCTTCCTCTGCGGCTTGTGGCTCTTTGTAGGTCGTCGAAAGACGGAATTGCGCACTCTTGAGGGTAAATCAATGAGTGAGAAGCGCGCCGGCTCGGACGAGCTGGACGTGCGCCAGTCGCTCTCGTCGAAGCCCCAGTCTTCGCTCTGGTTGTCGTCGCTGCTCTCTTCGTTAATCTGTAGGCGCTTGGGCGTCTCGTCCTCCATCTTCGTGCCCCCCATGTCCAAGGGCCTAGCGGGGGAGGAGAATATCGGGCACTGGCGGTACCTTGTATGGCTCAGTTTTTGATCGCAGGTGCACCTGTGTGCGGCAGACGGGGCATCTGCAGTGGTTATGCACGAGCCTGCGCCTTTCACAGGATGACGCCAATAGTCAGTTTCAGTCTAGCCCCCGCTTTTGGCTCTTGGAGTTTGAAGTGACAAGACGGGACTGTGTAGTGTACACCAAGTTCTCTTCCCATGAAACGGTTCGAATTTTGGCTTCATGGTGGCTTTCGAGTCGATAGGAGGGCGGAACATGGCGGTTTGCTCGAGTCGTCTGTAGTGCAGGTTCTCAATGTAGCATTCACTTGGAGCATAATGTATCATTCACTGTTCGGATCAGGTTGACGTTGCAGCTTGCAGTGATTTACCTTTGTCGCAGCTGAACAGCCGAATGGTAGAAGACGGCGTAGGCAACACGCGCCTCGATCAACTACAGTATCGAGCCAGCGCCGCGCTGGCTGTTGTCCAACTTGTCGTGGAGCCGCTCCTCGAGCGCCATCCTAGACGAAGCAGCACTCAAAGTAGAGAGATTGCGCGGGAGATTTTCTCACCGTGCCGATCCCGCAGACGCGCTCTACGCGGCGACGACGCGAGTGCGCCCGTCACGGCAGTAATCAAGCAGGAGAGCAATGCTGTTGCATTCTGCTTGCAACCCCCGTCCGACGGGCGCCGATATCGCGCAGTTACGAGATCGACTGAAAATGTCGCTACCAAGTACATTGTACATTCGTTACTAGCGCAAGCAGCGACACGAGTGTCGTGCACTCGCCTTGCTTCTGCTGAGAAGAAGATTGTCTGTACAGTAATCTGCGTGAGTACCGAA
>PCFV01000455.1:0-25755 GCA_002812785.1 Phytophthora litchii | reverse complement strand
TTGCTGCTTTTGTTCCATTGGTACATGCTCAATCATTTGCAGGCACCATCATTTACTCGGGTAGGACATGTTCAGGGACTCCATTGGTCGTGTCAGTCATTTATTCCATTAACTGCGAAGAAGTCGAGTGCCTAGTTTTCATCGCTGGCGGCACAACTTACTCAACCACCACATCGTGTGAAAAGATCAATCGCCAAACGTACGTGGTCAACAAGTTTGCAGACTCTAACTACGTCATGATCGAGACATTTGCCGACAAATGCAAAGGATTCATGGGTGCTATCGCGTTCTTGGCAAACAGGGACTGCCTAGTGTACGACGATCAAGGAACCAATTATGTCGTCGCCGAGGTGAATGAAGATGGCTCGGTAAGCGTTGGCATATACAATGACAGCTCGTGCACCGGAGCTCCGTTTCTCGGCTATGAACCTGATAGCGAAACGGTGGTGAATCGTTCGTGCTACAAGGACTACAGCATAATTTATACAGGCGGTGGTAGCAGTTCTAATGAAGCGGACAGTACAGCAACAGGTAGCATCAGTAGTAGCGGGAGCTTACTTAGCGCTAACGGTTCTAGCGATGTGAGTGATCATGACACTGTTGGTACACCGACTCACAATGAAAGAGGATCTGAAAGTGACGGAGGCACGATCGTGCCAATTACGCCATTCGAGAAATCGGAAGGAATCAACACGGGAGCTATCGTCGGCATCCTTGTCGCCTACGTTATACTGTGTGCAGCTTCGTGCATCTTGTGCATGGATCGAATTGAACGATTTTTTCGCAGACTCGGGCTGAGACGATAAGAGTCTGTGGACAAGCAACAGGATAACTCGTTCGAGTACAACTACATCGGATTTATTCAGGGTGTATATAAGATGCCAGCCCAGAGAGGAATGGCAGGATCGGCAGTAGCAGGATACAGGATACAGGTCGGCATCACCCCTGCCAAGGACCATACGAACGTATTCGTGTATACCGTACGCTACGTGGAAGCCTTGATAACGCGGAAGCGGATTCCTAGTTCATACACTCGTCGTGTTGAATGTCGTGAGAGTCCCGCTTCTTATATGTTCATTTCGCGTTGGTTGTTTTCTTTGCCTCTTGTGCCAGAATCACCTGGAGCTTCCGGAACGCTTCGGCTGCTGTCGGCCGCTCTGTCGGGTCGATAGCCGTACACGATGTGCCAAGCTGCACAATTCCCTTCAAAGCACCTGGAGAAAATTCTACTCGTAGTTTGCCCATTGTCACTAACTGAAGGATGGCTGTCTCGGGCATTTTACGTCCACCTGGGTTGTTCTCCTTTGCGTGGGCGTAAGGGCTCTGCTGTGAGTCCAATTCGGACAGCACTACACCAAAGGAGAACATATCAGCCTTGTCATCGTATCGTTCTCCCATCATTACTTCCGGTGCGATCCACAGCGAGGTGCCGACACCTGCAGTCATTGTGCGATCTACCCGTTCACGAGATGCACCGAAGTCAGCTAGCTTCGCGTCTTGATTCTCGCTCAGCAAAATATTTCTAGATTTCAAGTCGCGGTGGATCACGGATGGGGTCAACGAGTGTAAATAGGCAAGCGCATGGACGACGTGCGTCGCAATCTTCACTTTCGTGTAGTCAAATCCAACCGGCGAGGAATTGTCTGCACGATCATTCAACCACGCACGTAAGTCACCTCCTGCCATAAACTCTGTGACCACGCACAAGTCCATCAAGTTGTTCCAGGATACACCAATAAATTCCACGACTCGAGGGTGGTCCATGACTGTCATCATCTTAACCTCAGTCAAGAACTCGGTCACGTGACGAGTGCTCTTCCGTGTCTCGGGAAACAGCATTTTCACTGCGACGGACCTGCCTTCATAGGTTCCCTTGTATACTTCACCGTAGCCACCACGACCGATCAAGTCTTCGACAAACACGCTATCACGCGGGATACGAGAATTCAAAATGACGTCGTCTTCGCACACACTATCTGCAGTAACTGGACCACGCAGTCTTTGAGCGTGAATCGGTTGGGGTTTACCAGACTCGGTGGCACGAGCCCGGTCACTCCGTACAGGATCACTAGGGGCGCGATGGCTGCGTAAATCAACACACCGCTTCCGATCACTCTGTACTGGATCGCTAGGCACACGATCTCGGTCACTTCCGTTACTCCGTGGTTCATCCCCTCGTTGTCTCTCTTTTCGCTGCTTCTCCTTGCGTTGCCGTTCCTTCTTCAGTCGGTCACTACGTACAGGGTCGCTGTGAATCGGGTTATTACTCAAATCTTCACGTTGCAGTCGATTGCCACGCACTGGAGTTGTGCGTAGTTCATCAGTATGAAGTCGACCGCTACGACCGACCGAGTCACCACGAAACCTGTCACTGCGCAACCTGCCTCCACTATGCAGCTCGTCACTCCGTAGTTTTCCACTACGTTGTTCGTCCTTGCGATACCTATCACTGTGCAATGGAGTTCCGCGTAATTCGTCGCTACGCAACGGATCAACTCGCAGTTTGTTACTACGTAGTACTTGTCCCGATCCTCCAGTGTGTGAACTGAAAGTGCTTCTTTGATCACTCCTGGGAGACATATCGGGAGCATACCGTTCTTCATTGTCATGTTTATCACTAACCGCCAACGCGACGTCGGGTGTGCGACCACGGTTGGTGTCACGTTTCTCCTTTCGTTTCGATCGGCGCAATTTCCAGTAAATCAGCAAAGCTGGAAGGATCACGATAGCCAAACATGCCACAACGATACCAAATAACGAAACAGCACTCATCTTGGAATCATGAGACGACATCGTACTTGTCGAATTGGAACCACTAGCAGATGCACTTCCTGTCAGGATACCTGTGTAGTCCGAAGTATAGAACTTATTTAACCCCCCGTAGCAGGTATGTTCTTGAATAATGGAAGCGTTGAGGTCAAATGTTTGCGCTTCGGTAGCACACGCTGAGTCATTGTAGATGGTCATATAGGCTGATCCATCATTGAAAAGTCTTGCAATTTCACTTCGCGCACCAACATATGAAGCAAGTTGACAAGTTCCAGCAGCTAGAAAAACATTCGATCCAGAGTAAGACTCGCACCCTTCCTCTTTGAACCCGTCAATCATGAGGTACTTGGCACCACTGAAAATCTGCGAAGAATACTCGAACCGGTCAGTGGCACAACGTTGAGCGTAGTAGTACGACGAGTTACTGATTTCGATGGCGCTACAAGTGTTATTCGTTGTGCACGGCGTGTCGGTCATCTCCAGAGTGACCACCAACGGAATCGACTTGCAATTGGCGTCCGAGAAAATTTCGACCGTCGAGTAGTCCGCAAGCACCGACAACCCACCGCTCGTCGCTAGGGCGAGAGCCCCAAGCCATGGCGCGCGTAACATGGTACGCTCGCTCCACTGAAAGTCCTAAAACGGAGACCGAGGGCTGACCTGGTCGATGTGGTCTGACTATACGAGGACTGTCTGCGTGGGTCACCATGCCCCCGATCATGGTCCTCCCTTTTCTCACACGAGCTGAACTTTCAAGAGCTCCTGCTGGTGGCCTTTCCATCTAGACGATTCGGGTTCCAGTGCCCCAGCTGCTTGTGCTGGTGCCGAGAGGAATTGCTTGAACAGCTTGAAAAACCAGAACACTGCAAGGCTAGTGTGCGGAACAGATCGAGCAAAGGTGTCTTGTTGGGCGGCATTGCAAAGAGATCTCCGACATCGCGTGTTTTTCCAGTCTCGAGAATTGAACCGACATGCTCCATGGCAACATTGATCTCGTCATGCTAACAGGAAGTGCTTAGGGCCACTCCACTCCATCTACCAGCTGCAACTCTTTCATGTATTGCGGTGCTTGTCGTCGACTTGTTGGTCTCCAGATGCTCTGGTTGCATCGGACCTCGTGACAAGGGTCGCAATCTCCACTCGCTGCTTCTTCCATTGACAATTCGGTGAGCTAATGGTGTCAGCAACCGTGTTGGTGGGATATTGTACCGCATGACTTCGGTGGGGCTGTCGTACCAAAACTGGGATGGCAACGTTGGATCGGCGGTGGGGGATTCAAATTCCTCCCTTCACGGCTGTAAGACGGGGTCAAACGTATCGTTGAAGGCTCGCACCGTGCTTGTATCAATGTTATGGTACTCACCAACCTAGTAATCACGCTACAATGAGCGCTGCTCCACGACGTTAGTATTGGCGACTGTATTATTATGCGTATTGCTCTGGTTTAGCTGGTGATCCTGATGCAGCATCAGTGAAGCTTGAACTGCTGAAGCTACGACACTACCGTTTCTGCAGCAAGCAATCCCCATCGGTCCGACATGTTTCACGCATGCAGCAATTGATCAGAAGGGGCTCTCGGTTCGTCCATCGAGAAGATCATGTAGCTGGAGACGAGCGCTCAGCTCGGATTGATGTGAGGGCTGGGCTGGGATCGTCACCTGGACACTCGTTCCGTCAATAATCTGCAACATAGAGCTTGATTATCAAGCTATCAAGTTGATATGTTTGAGCAAAGCCATTTTGCATGCTGAATCCAGTCGAAACGTGCCTCTCCTTTCCAGGAATCGACCAACAAAATTTGCTTTCGAGCAGTATCCTAGATAATAAAGATTCATCTGGACAACACATGCAACAAAAGGAATCATGTTAGTGTTACAGAAAGTGACTGCAAATGCTTGCAAGGACGAATGTCATGACACCCAGTCTCCAAAGAGATGCCGGAAGAAAGCGTGCTCCGATGATTCAGGTATCATTGCATAGCTATTGATGTAGCGATCAAATGGGTAAGTCCAAAAGCAAAGGCAACATCCGCAGTAATGAAAATGCAGCATTCCACATAATTCAGTACGTTTGCTTTATAAAACATTCACTTGATCCTTAAATTTTACATCACAAGTCTAGAGCGTGGTCGACAATTTTACTGAAAAAAAGTACCAATGTAAAGGGCCAACACTGTTGGCAACAGCCAAGGTGGTTCCTCGGAGTACAATTTGTACTGTTCAAGGAGCACATCAATGATGCTTGGTCGGCAACTGCAACATGTGCAACGGGAAACACCAACATCACTTGGACAAAGTGAAGACATACAGCACAGCACAGCGATGAGAGTCTTGTATACAAGGGCTACGATCTGAGGACAGCGTGGTATTTCTACCTCAATGGCATCCACACAGTGACAAAGGTCCCAACCCGAAAAAAGAGCTAAAGGCGAAGTGCATTACTACCTTGCGAATCAACGCGAAAGAATTGCTCCTCAAAAAGTGCTAACACAGATCACCTTTGCACAAGTTGAGATGTAGTTCCTTCAGTCGGCGGTCCTGTAACTGTTACAGTCTTCAAGTGCATTGAAAATCTCTGTACGCAGTTGCGACTACAGTATAAGTATGAACGGCTGCAGAACTTTGTCATCGTTGAAAAGTTGGAATGCCATGACAAAGTTCTGCAGTCGTGTGGACTTGCCCAAATGGCTACATTTTACAGACCGTCACTCACAAACGAGTAGCTATGTCGAACAATCCGTGCATGTTCCTTACGGTTAGTCCGCATACAAAATCTAAGTTAACCAAATACCTCACCCTTCTTAATACAAGCCCGTCCGTCAGTCGAGTGACTCGACATCAAAAGATCATTAGGACTACTGAGCCCACGCCATGACGTCGTTCCTGTCGGCCTTACGCGCCGAATTCCCAGCCCCCTCATTGACAGTCATCTCTGCCAGTCAAAATGCAACGTTTCCCGACTCTCCGCAGCTCTCACCGCCCTCTGTCGGCAACGCTACAGCGATTCAAAGCCGAGCATTTCGAGACCCATTCCTAAACTCTGATAAACTATGGGAAATCTCGCTTCCCACGCATCGCCGCGATCTGTTGAGGGTTCTACAAGTGGATCATGATGCGCTCCGTGCAGCTAATGAACGTGAAGCTGCAGCGGGTGCTGTGAGTGCCGTAGTGACCTCGAAAAGACACAAAACCAAGGACCAGAAGCCCAAATTTAAAGAATCCAAGAAGGATGTGGCAGAGCTGCTGCTTGCGGCTTGTTTCAATCACACAGCAGCCAATAGTGACAGCTGCTTCTTGACCACGTTGGAGCTAGCTGAATCTGTGCTGCAGACCGTCCAAGACAGTCGTGGAGATGCAGATACCGTACAGGCTCAGCTCTTTGGACTTGTGGGAGTGGAAGGCATGGACCTCATTGCATTCGCTGTGCAAACCCAGAAGGAACTGGGAAGTCCAAATGTGACCAAAAAGAAACTGCAGGAAACGCAGAAAATGTTGGAGATGGCCGAGAAATATGCGGAAGGTGCAAGTGTGAGACCGACGGGGTTTACTATTCAGACGGAAGCTGAGCAGCAGTTCCAAAGACAACAGAGGAAGGCGCAAAGGAGAGCGAATCGACAGAATGATGGAGAGGAAGAGGAAGTGAACTGGTTGGAAGCAGCAGGATATGATCCAGAAGTGTTAAGATTGCAGAGAGAGTTTGCTGAAGAAGAACGACGGTTGCAGGGGATATGATCCAGAAGTGTTAAGATTGCTGAGAGAGTTTGCTGAGGAAGAACGACGGTTGCAGTCGTCATCCCTTGTACAGCGTGAGTTTGGAGCCTTGCAGGGAGGGTATGATTCGACTGCTGCAGCTGGGCAATTGATGTCAGCGGGTGCTCTAACGTTGCCGTCGAATACCAAGAGGACGCACTACAAGGGATATGAACATGTCTTTATCCCTGCACACGCTAAAAAGGCGCTGGGTAAAGAGGAGAAGCTCGTGTCGATTTCGACTCTTGAAGACTTTGCACAGACTGCTTTCCATGGTATCACGAAGCTGAATCGACTGCAGTCGAAGCTCTTTGATGCGGCATACAACTCGAATCAAAATCTGCTGGTGTGCGCCCCCACGGGTGCTGGTAAGACCAACGTGGCTATGCTTGCAATCCTGCAGGAGGTAAAATCTCAACTGAACCGCCACCAGGATCAGTCCATCAGTCAAGGTGTGGCCAACATGAAGATTATCTATGTGGCTCCCATGAAAGCTCTGGCACAAGAAGTGGTGACGAAGTTTGGCCAGCGACTGCAGGCATTGAAACTGAAAGTACGCGAACTGACGGGTGATATGCAATTGACGAAGAAGGAGATTGAAGAAACTCATGTCATCGTGACAACGCCCGAAAAATGGGACGTCATTACGCGCAAGTCCAGTACACAGCAATCACTGCTCAGCCAAGTAAAGCTTCTGATTATCGATGAAGTGCATTTGCTGGCAGATGAACGTGGCCCTGTTATCGAAACCATTGTGGCACGTACATTACGTCGCGTGGAGAGTACACAGAGCATGATCCGTATTGTCGGTTTATCAGCTACTCTGCCTAACTACGTCGATGTCGCGTCATTTCTGCGCGTGTACGTCCCCAATGGAGATGCACGCATGCAAAATGCAGCTACAAACGGCGGTAAGGGTGGGCTGTTCTTCTTCGACTCCACTTACCGACCTGTTCCCTTGGATCAAACATTTATTGGCGTAAGCACGAATGCAAATCTGAAGGAGGCACTTGGATTGAGTGCTGCGACACTCTCTACAGTGACAGCGAGCGAAGAGGATCTCGCCAAGGAGAAGAAGGCAGCAGGTGCTACCATGAGTCGCCAGCGTCAGATTCAACTGATGATGAACAAGCTAACACTAGCTCACTGCCTAAAGCAAGTGCAGCACAATGAACAGGTGATGGTGTTTGTCCACTCACGAAAAGAGACGGCGGCTACGATGCGCAGTATTGTCGAGCTTGCACGGGGTAACGGGGAAGAGCCTGGTACTTTGGAAGCATTCTTACCGCCTCCAGAGCTGCAGATGCCAATCAATCTGCAAGAGCGCGTTCAGAAGAGCCGCAACAAAGAACTCAAGGAATTGCTAGGATACGGTATGGGCATCCACCACGCCGGTATGTTGCGCAGTGACCGAAATCTGACAGAGCAATTATTCGAGTTGGGCTACATCCGAGTACTTTGCTGTACCGCGACTCTAGCCTGGGGTGTGAACTTGCCAGCGCACTCTGTCATTATCAAGGGCACTCAAGTGTATAACGCAGACAAGGGTGGTATGACACAATTAAGTATGCTGGATGTTATGCAGATCTTCGGTCGTGCTGGTCGTCCACAGTACGATACTAGTGGTGATGCTGTATTGGTGACAACTCAAGACCAACTGCCACACTATCTGCGATTACTTACAACTGGCATCCCAATGGAATCAGCGCTGATCAAGGCACTTCCTGATCACTTGAACGCCGAGATTGTTTCTGGAACTGTAAGCAATCTTGATGAAGCGTGCACTTGGCTCAGCTACACATACTTGTATGTGCGCATGCGGAAGAAGCCACTGGCATACGGTATGAAGCTAGATGATGTGAATGAAGACCCGATGCTGATTGCCCGACGCCGACAATTGCTCATGGATGCTGCTGAAAAACTTGCAGCTTGTCGGATGATTAAAATCTTGCGTGAGAAGGTTCAGTTGGGCTCCGACCAAGAAGGCAAGATCGCTTTTGCAGTGACCTCGATGGGACGTGTGGCAAGCCACTTCTACATCCAGCACACTTCGATCGAAACGTTCAATGACCTTCTTGATAGCAAGGCAGGCCAGAAAGAGGATAATGAGGACGACCTCGACTGGGAGAAGGTACTCTTGGTGCTCTGTAGCAGCAACGAGTTCGAGCAGTTGAAATCACGTGAAGAAGAGATGCCGGAGCTTGAGAAACTTAAACGCAGGTTCTGCCGATTTGATATCTTGGGAGGTGGTATGGACACCTACACAGGAAAGACGAACATCCTTTTGCAGAGTCTCATCGGCCGCGCTCGTGTGTCAACGTTCACGCTCATTTCTGATACGAATTACGTCGCTCAGAATGGTTCTCGTGTGTGTCGCGCGCTGTTTGAAATATGCCTGAAGAAGAACAGCGCACGCAAAGCCGAAAAATTCCTGCAACTTGCCAAATGCATTGATCAGAAGATGTGGTGGGACCAGAATGCGATGCTGCAGCTTCCGAATGTGCCACTAGACATTATTGGAGAAGTTGATCGCCGCCAGAACATGACCTTGTACGACGCGGTAGTCGATCCTGATGCCTTTAACCTGAACGCCAAATTGAAAAAATGGGTCCAAAGCGTTCCGTTTATCGACTTTGACAACGTACAGACACAACCATTCGGTGGTAACATGGTGAAGCTCACATTCGAGCTTTACCCGCTCTTCCCGGAGTGGAAAGAAGGTGTTTTTCAGGGCAAAACGCTGGCCTCGTGGCTTTGGGTAGAAGACGCTATCACTGGTTACATCTACCATTCCGAGTATTTCGTGCTTCACCAGAGTCGATTCATGGGCTGGAAGGCAGGCACTCAGACGCTGGAGATGGAATGCTATCTACCAGTATTTGTCTCACAGACGCAGACAGAAGCAAACTACGTGATCCGTATTCTGTCTGATCGCTTTGTTGGAATCGAGTCTTTCTACGAGGTGAGTTACACACCAAGCGAAAGCACCATTGCTGAGACGAAGAAGCAGAAGGATGAAATGTACACAAAGCTGCTTCGACTCCACCCGCAGCCTCTCCAGTCTCTTGACGATCCTGTCTATCAGGCGTTGTACGTGGGCAAGTTCCAGTACTTCAACCCGATTCAGACGCAAGCGTTCCATCAGCTCTATCACCAAAACGGTAATGTGCTGCTCTGTGCTCCGACTGGAAGCGGAAAGACTGTGTGCGCGGAGCTAGCTATGTTGCGGGTGTGGAAACAGCAGCAGCTAACCGAGAACAGTCAAGGTGAAGCTGAGGATACATCGGGCGCTACTTCTACACAAGCACATCACAGTCGGCGCGCTTCTCAGGCGCTGATCGTGTACATTGCACCTATGAAAGCACTTGCTCGAGAGAAAGTGGCGGAGTGGAAGGCTCGCTTTGAAAATAATGCACACCTGCGTAAGAAGGTGGTGGAAGTCACGGGTGATACGCTAGTCAACGTGGAGTTTATCCTGAACAAGGCAGATATCGTGGTTACAACGCCGGAGAAGTGGGATCTATTGACAAGAAGCAGCACGGTTGGTCGCGCTCTGATGGCTCAAATGGCTCTCGTGGTGGTGGATGAGGTTCATTTGGTAGGCGATGCGCCGCGCGGTGCTGTATTGGAAGTGCTTATCAGTCGACTCAGACGCTTCAAGCGATCCGGCCCACCAATCCGCGTCATTGGTCTCTCTACAGCTCTTGCAAATGCTGGTGATGTGGGTCAATGGCTAGGTGGAATCACATCAAGCCACGCTAATAACCCTGAAGGTGGCCAAGTATACAACTTCCGTGCCTCTGTGCGGCCTGTACCTATGGACGTGCATATTCAAGGCTTCCCTGAGCGCCATTACGTGGCGCGCATGGCAGCTATGAACAAACCTACCTTCATGGCTATCAAGGCACACTCACCCGACAAACCCGTGTTGATCTTCGTGTCGTCGAAGGCTCAAACCAAATTGACGGCGTTGGACTTGATCCAGTTTTGCGTGGCGTCGGATGAGAGTGGAGATGGAAACGGAAGCAAGCGTTTTTTGAAGATGGATGAAGCAGTCATGGATTCGATTTGCCAGTCAAATCAAATCGTGGACGAGACTCTGAAACACACACTTTCCTTTGGCATCGGGCTTCATCACGCTGGTCTAGCACGGAGAGACCGTGAGTTAGTGGAAAAGCTGTACAAAGATCGTTTGATCCAAGTTGTGATCTCGACCTCTACGTTGGCATGGGGAGTGAATCTTCCAGCACATCTTGTTGTGATTAAGGGCACGGAGTACTTCCAGAATGGACGATACCGCTCGTATCCGCTGAGCGACTTGCTTCAGATGATCGGTCGTGCTGGACGCCCGCTGTTGGATGACAAGGGCATTGCTTGTGTGTTAGTGGAAGAGAGCAAGAAGAACATGACACAGCGCTTCCTGTATGAACCCCTGGCTGTTGAGTCTTGTCTCGGCGGGAATGCGGCACCACACATCTTAGCCAACCATTTAAACGCTGAAATCGCGGCCGGTCTCATTCACACGACAAAGGACGTGATGGATTACCTGAGTTGGAGCTTGCTTTTCCAGCGCGTGCTCAAGAACCCAAGCTTTTATGGAGTCGGGGCTGCATCAATAGAGTCTCCACATGCAAAGACTGGCAAGCAGAGCAAGCAGGGCAAACAACCAAAAAAACCAAGTAAACAAGACGAGCTCGAAACCTTCTTCCAGCTGCTGATATCAACAACAATGGAGCAACTCGAGTCCAGCCAGTGTATTACAATGTCTCAAGCAGCCGGTGTGCCATCATTTGAACCAACCTTCGCAGGAAAGCTTGCTGCATCGCTCTATGTGGATGTGCGTACGGTGTCCAATATGCTGACAGCATTTAAGACAATGGCCGTGGAGAAGAAAGAGACTGACGTGGCTACAACAGCTCGTACTAACACCCTCCGCTTGCTTTGTGTGATTTGCGAGTCGAGTATGGAGCTTCGTGATCTTCCGTTGCGTCACAACGAGATCATGAGCAACCTCATCGTGGATCTCTGCGCGAAGGTGAAGTACTCACCACTAAAACATTTGTTCACAAATTCACCCAAGCGTCAAAAAGATCTGTTAGAGACTCATGGAAGCGAAGTGAAGGCATTACTTGTGCTGCAAATGCACTTGATGGGCATGCGACTACCATCGAGCGATTTTGTAAATGACCTGCGAACGTTGTTGGATCACCTGCCACGTCTGCTGAGTGCTTCAATTGACCTATGCGCTTACCTGAAGCTAACAGACCTGGTTTTCGCGGGTATTCGTCTGTCTCAAGCTGTTGTCCAAGGTCTCTGGCCGAATGAAACGAGTCCCAACAACAACGATGTGTTGGATCAACTGCCGCATGCATCACAATCAGTCGTGAAGCTCTTGCGTGAACAATTTAAAATCTTCAATATCGCTGACTTCCAATCAACTCTCGCGGTGAAGAACACAAAAGCTCAGATCATCGAACGCTTGCAGAGTCTACAAATGCAACAACAGCGTGGCCGACCTAGCGGTCTGACGAAGCACAAGGTTAATGAACTTGTTCGCGTGGCTGAAGGGGTCCCACAACTTCGTGTGGATGTACAGATGAAGCAGAAACAGCAAGTTGTTGATGTGGAGTTGACAGGTTTGAACGACCAAAACGGGAGGAATCTAGCCTTCACGTCCAGGCTCCAGAAGCCCAAACCGTATGGTTTCTATGTGCTATTGACTTCCAAGAAAGATGGTGCAGGAGATGAACTTGTTCATGTGAAGCACGTGGCGTGGAAGCGTAAGGTTCACGTGTCGTTCTCGTTGCCAACGCCAGACACTCACTACGAAGTACACGTTCTTTCGGACGCAATTGCTGGTATCGACAGCTCGCATGTCGTATAAGCAGAAAGAAAGCCGAGACCAGTTGAGGCTGATCCGCAAATGAGTTCCAGTCATAAAGGTGAATGCAATCGCGAATAGTATGGTTAGAGAATATGTACTATTGTCTTGTGTTAGCAGGTAAGTGCGTGATGAATACTTATTCAGTCTTTGTCACGGGACCGGTGTGGGGTTGGAAGATGGGTGGAGCAGTGGCTGGTATGCTATCGCGGTTATTGGAGGCATTACGGGACTTGTACAAACTGAAGGCATTGTGCTTAGCAGGCCCCTCGATGAAGGCCACCAACTCATCACTCATGTAGTACTGCTCGGAGGTTTTGTTGACGTTGCAGTCTTCGCAGAAGCAGAGGAGGATAGTGTCGATGCCCGTCTCGTAGACGTCCAAGAAAAACGAGGCTGTGGCATAGCTGAGAACACCCGTGAGCAGCATGGGAAAGATTGGGCTGCTGACGCTGGCGAGATCTCCCATGAAGAAACTCGGGAGGTGCGTTGGTGGGTATCGGATAAAGACAAACATGAAGAGCATGCAAAATCCGGTGATGAACATCTTGCCGAGAATCATCAAGAAGCGAGCGATAATACTGACAGTGGCGACACGAGCAGCGTTCGCTAGCAATAGCGAGAACGAGTCCTTCATGGATGGGCAGAAGCTTTGGCCTTTCATGGCCATCACAATGAAGGCGTTCTTGTTGAGGAACTTGAGGCACTTCTCAAAGCACCAAAGGAGGCACTTCAAACATTTCATGACGATTTTGACAACCACGTTACCTTGTTGGGTACTGCGTGTTTTCTGGTCGATATACTCGAGAGCAATGCGGAGGAACTGCACGATGGCGATAATGAGACTGCCGAACGCGATCGACCCGAAGTGATAACGAAGGGTACGCCACACAGAACGAAGCACCGGTCGTGCAGGAAGTTGACGCTTGTCCAGTGTCCAGTAGTACTCACAGAACGCACCGGCGATGGTTGCGTACGTTGCGGCTTGGATGAATTGATTTGTCCAAAGGAGTCCAAAGAGGTGGTAGATCATCAAGTAGTGCATGGCGTTGTCCTCCTTCATTTGGACCGGAACAACACCTTCAACTTCGGCTATTGTGGCATTAGAAATTGTGCTGGCGACGTCGTTCAGAGTAATCTTGCCTGATGTCGCGATAAATGCTGCCGCTACCAACCAATATGCCACAAGGCCCACTGCAAAGATTGTGGGCACAATCGGATAGAGCGTGAGCATGGGCATCGACTGCAACGCCTTGGAAGCTTCCCGAATAATGCCGATTGCGATACGGATGCGACCGCACATGAAGATCAACACGACTAGCAGTGCGATGTCAATTGCTGTAAGAACGTAGCACGCAATGGCCCAGTAACGAGCTTGATCCTCGGCAACGGTGATGCCTGAGGACGTAATGTAAGTCGTCGTTGCAACAGTGAGGGCTGCTGCGTCCTCTGACGACATGCCCATATCATCCAAAGTGCTTTGCATGCTCGTGCTGTTGATCAAGTTGCCTTCGTAGGCGCAGAAGAATGTGATGACGATCTGCATGGCTATGACGAGTACGATCACAAGCCACACGAAGAAACCAGCGCAGTAGCGCAGCAGAACCAGCCAAATGAGTCCGAGAATCAGAGCGAACAGTCCACCGCAGATCAAGATAGGGAAAGCAGCCTTTTGCAAGTCTCCCAACCAACGTGCCACCCTGTACCATTTGCGACTTAGAATACTGGTGACAGGGTCTTCCTTTGTGGAGCCGATCTTGTGCTCTTCACGAGTTGCCTCCATGGCTGTGCAATTCGGTCGTAGAGTGGTGACCATTTCGGAACAAGTTTTGTCGCCGCAATCTCTAAACGGGTTCTTCGTCGTGTCGGTGCCGCAAGTCAAAGGTGTGCCGGCCTTGTAGTTTGCTTCCTCACTGTCCGTACAGTCGTCTACACAGCGAGCTGTTTGTGTGACTTCAATTTTCGTGAGTTCCACGCAGCGGTACAATACGCTAGTGGAGTTGGTGATGAGTTTCCAAGGCGAACCAGCTTTTTCGTATTCAACACTGGCACCGGCACTCGAATCGTCCTCGTTCACGGGTTTCTCATGCATCGTGTAATCCAGATACGCGTGCACGTAAAGATCGTCACCACTGGTCGAGTCGGTGAGTAATGGGCAGGACGGAACACAAACACCAAACAACTTTCTGAGCGTCGAGGGGCGTGCAAGATCTGAGGCACTATACCCAGCCTCGGCGAGAGCCATGAAATCTTCGGAGAGACGGGGGTAGATCATGTACTTGTAGTGTCGGAAGTCGTAGGCCGGTACGGTGTCGGTCTTGTCAGCTTTGGCACCACATGTCCGTCCCATCCAGTCCGTGCCGTAGATGAGTCGCTGTGGTTTGCCGTAATGGTATCCGACACCAGCAATGACGATCATGCCAATCCAGAAAACGACGAAGAACATCAAGCAAAGCACATCTGTGCACTTCCGATTGTCTGGTTTGAACGGGTTCGTGCTTGCCACGTCACCCGTAGAATGAGGTGGCTTCTGTGTGTCCTGCTGAGCCTCGTTGGTGGTGTCGTTAGCTTTGCTCCCGCGATTCCCCATGGTTGACAACAATCCAAAAAGCCGAGTAAGTCGGAACTTGTACTCCACTGATGACTTGTGTACTTTGTGGGAAACACGACAATGCCATATCACCTCCGCTTTCCCAAGTGCATGAGCTCATGAAAACCACCAAGAGCGGACAAACGTTGACGGGCATCATCGCAAACTCTCGATCGTTACGAAACCTCAATGTCAAATGTATGTAGCCATCTTGCAAGTTGAAGTGAACCTTTTTATTATTTTGCCGCATAATAATTGCATCACGCTAAAACTGAGGTTAAAACGAAGACTAGACACAATCAAAATGGTCGAGGAATTATACCACGAACGCCAGACGCTTTATCGCTGCGGGCTCCACGCGCTTAACAACGTGTTGCAAGGTTCATCTACTCGTTGTAAACTGTAATACAAGCACTAATTAACCAGTAAAATACATTAATTCCAGGCCCCGTGTTCACGAAAGCCTCTCTGGACGAAGCGTGTGTGGAGCTGGCGACTATCGCCGACCCGGGAGCTGGTAATGATCTGATGAACTGGGCCTGGAACCCACACAGAGCCCCATTGGGCCTCGGTAACTACGACGTTAATGCTCTAACTTTTGCATTGCAGAAACAAGGTAGAACTCTATAATATGTAGCAAAAGTGTTGTAAAATTTTGGATGGCTGAGTGAAAATATTTCTTAGGTTATGTAATGCAGTGGCTGGACAAGCGAGTATCTGTGGATGAGAAGTTGGTGAAGCTGGATGAGGCGGAAGGGGTACTTTGCAACGTGGCGATGACTACTGTGTTCAGCAGTTTGTGGATGCAGAGACATTGGTTCGCCATTCGCAAAATTGGCGATGTTTGCTACAATTTGGACTCGAAGCTGGCGACTCCAGTGGTGCGGCGGAATTTAGTTTTTGTTGAATGAGCAAATTTTAACGTGAAGGTGTTGTGTTGCCTTGCAGCCTTTTGAAAGTGAGAGTGCGTGTTACCAGTTTTTGCAAGAGTTGGTGAACACGGGCGAGTGTGAATTGTTTTTGATCACGAAGGAGAAGAGTACGACAACAGATGAAATCGAGTGAAGCTGGCTTGTTATTGCTGGTAGAGCATTCATGCTAGGCGTCGACATGAAATTGCCATGTTATATCTCTCAAAAATGGGCTGCGTACGACTTTTGTAGGTTCAACGCAGTGATCGGTGGGAGGAACTGCTAGTTCCATATCTAGAGAATCGAAAGTACTTTTATTCTGGTCTAGGTTCACTAGCACAATATCGAGATTGTGGTCCTTGCTGACATTCTGCATGGTCTCCATTTTGTGTCGCACCAGGTGGCGTAGATCGTGTACCTACCGAGCGCTCAAATTCTTCCAGCAAGCATTACAACGTTGAGAAAAGATTCATGAATTTCATCGCTTGAATCGGTTCACATCAATGCTGGAGAGGCAGATATAACCTATCATGCATACCACAACCGAGAAGCACAAGTTCATTATTATCGATCATAGTGCTGAATATGTACTGTAACTTCAAGAATGGCAGTTTTCTAGAATTCATTTCCCTTTTTCACGACGATACTACTGTGCTACGCACTAGATGCGCTCGTGTTCGATTTACTGCTGTCTGGTCGAGATAGCGTGCGCTGTGCATGCTTTCGAAAACTATCAGCGCGGTATGTTTTTCGTCTGGACGGCATAGTCTTACTGCTGTAGGGATTGCCCTTACTGGTCGGGTTCTTGCTGGGTGTGAGCTGCTGAATACGCTGCTGTTGCTTTTCCTTCTCCTCGTACACGCGGCGCTCGGCACGTTGGCGTGCACGCTGCAATGCCTCCTGGTCGTTGTAATGAACGATATGCGCCTGGTTGCGACTAGCGTTGATGCGCATGCTGTACTTGATAGTACTCTTCATTCCGGAATCAAGGCGAAACCCAGAGAACAGTGAATTGATCGGCGGTACACCATGAGCAGCGGCAAACAGCGGAAATTCTTCCAGCATTTTTTCTGCGTCGACAAGGAACAAATACTTCTTGTTGCGACTACTAGCTGTGGTAGTGACTGATGCATCGTCGTCAAAGTCTACTTCATTACTTTCCACCTCCACCTTAGAAGAAAGTGGGGCTAATGCTAGAGTAGCCAGCGAGGCCGGGTCGTGGAATATTGCCTGCAACACCTCAGCGATCTCTGGCGCCAGCATCTCAAGTACACCTTCCTCAGGTAGTGGGCTTAACAGTTCCATTCCCGTGGCCATTTCGTACAAAATTTGCCCAAACAGTAGCAGATCAATGTCCATGTGCTGTTCCAAACTCACCGTCAGCTCGCGACTGTCCTTGTATCGATCAATAGCCAGTAACGGTGTATAGATCTCCGCAAGTCTAGCATTACCATTATCAATGACCACATTAGTCGACCTCAAGTGGTCGCACACTAGACCTTTCGACCTGAGCCCAGCTAGAGCTTCCAAGATCTGTCGTGAAAACTTGGCAATCTCCTCAAATGGCAGCGGGCGGGCATTCTCGAGCCGATACTTGACGTCGTAGGACTTGCCTGGGTTGTCTACTTGATAGATGAGGTCCTTGATACTACCACTGGCCACGAACGGCTGCATCACTAGCAGCGCCTTTTTTTCCTTGGAGTAGTAGATGTCCAGCACTGGCAGAATGTATGGGTGCTGCAGCAGAAGACAGAAAACCAGTGAATACACTCCATCTACCATATCTTAGTCAATTCTAAGCGTAAAACAACGTGAAAACACGCACTTTAAGCGTGACGAGAAGTGCCTTGAGCTTGTACAGAGTGTTTTCTTTTTGAAAGTCTAGTAAACTTAATTGTGTGGGTAGTAGCGCCAGTAACATCTCTCCGCAGCTCTCTTGCTGAAGATTGAGCATATCCACTCGGAAACAGTACTTCTCGGCGCGTCTCCCCATGGACGGAAGCGCCTCCTCTCGCCAACGGAAGAGTGGGTACTGGCGGCAGTACTTGGCGGCCAGTAGCACGGCCAACGTGGCGTTGAAGGACGAGGTCGACGCCATCACGAGATTAAGCTGTTAGAAGGTGGCGTTTGAAGAAAACATACCGGTATGGAGCTGGTATGTACCGGTAGATTAAACTGGAGCAACCTGTCCACAGCGTCACTCGACAATTGACTTGAGGGCCAGCACAGTGTATATCCCCAGACAGGAGCTTACGTTGGAGTGCTTCACTGCCGTAAATCAATTGCATGGCCCAATAACACGCATTTTTTAAAACAGGCTGATGTCAGGTGCGCTGGTATAGGTTGCCGGCATCCCCCATTTGTGAACTTCCTGCACACATAATGGAGTCGTTCATTTTGGCCAGTCAGTTAATACTACGCCGACGACACTAAGGCATTGATGACATCGTGCTCTTTGACTGAAGTGCCAATACGATCACTCTTTACGACCGAGCTAACAGAGCGCACAAAACTGACTCAACTCCCGCTTCAGTTTTCATTGCCTCGTCGCATTTTTCGACAGACAACCCGAATCGAGATCTTACCAAAGCAATCAGACCCGTGCGGCAGCGACCTCCTCCACGGCAACGCTACCAAGGAACTTATGTATCTCGGAGGTGCTGATCGCTTCACGTTTGGACCTCAGGCATTGCGACGCGCTGTGAAGTCATCGCAACAGTATCAGCATTTCCAGCGGCCACGACTCGTGGACCACACGTACCCGGTAACTCCGGACATCCGGCGATCACCCCACCCAAACAATACCAGCCATATAATGTGAATTATACGCAGCTCTCTCAACCTGTAAGTCGGAAATGCCAGCAAAGCTCAAGTGTCCAGCGGGCAATGACAGCAACGCGTTGCGGACGTGGACGTTTAACAACGTCCACGTCCGCTGCTATGCCCACAGGCTTGAAGATGCGCTCGAGTTCAAGTACAGGGCTAGGGATCCGATTTCAGCCAATCTACAGCGTAGAAGTCTTTTATTACCCAATCAGCGCAAACTGCGTTTCAGTGGTCCACTCGTTTCCGCAAAACAGCATTTTCTATCGCTGGGAAGCTCTAAACCAATTATCCCCAGCATCACAGTCGAGCCGCAAACACGGTACTCGCCCGTGTGTGAGGCCAGGATCATTTCCCGAGACGCCTTCAGCCACTCGCAACGTCGTCCGAGTCTCCATCATGTTCGGCCGCGTGCTGCGTAACCCCAAGCTCATGTCGCTGCCTGCTCGTCAGAGCGCGCAGGTGCGTCGCCTCAACCTGCACGAGTTCCAGTCGCTGGAGATCATGAAAGGCTTCGGCGTGGCCACGCCCCAGGGCATCCCGGCCGACACTCCGGCCGAGGCCAAGGCCGCATTCAGCAAGATCCGCGGAGACCGTGGTGCGTGCTCATTGGCAGTTATAAATAGAGGGGGAGGGGAAGAGCTATTTTTAGCTCCCTATTTGTGTGGTGCATAGACGAAGAGTATCCGGTTTAACAAGAGCTTTGGTGGCAATGCAGAGGGCGTGGATGTGGTGATCAAGGCACAGGCGCTTACGGGCGGACGTGGTCTCGGCACGTTCAAGAACGGCTTCAAGGGCGGCGTGCACATGTGCACCAAGCCTGAGCAGGCGGAGGAGTTCGCCAAGAAGATGCTGGGCGAGACGCTCGTGACCAAGCAGACGGGCGAGAAGGGCATTGAAGTGGCCAAGGTCTTCCTCATGGAGCGTGTCTGGATGCGTCGTGAGATGTACTTCTCGATCCTCATGGACCGCGCCTCGCAGGGCCCCGTCATGGTGGCCTCGCCTGCTGGCGGAACCTCCATTGAGGACGTGGCTGAGGCCACGCCTGAGCTCATTTTCAAGGAGAACGTCGACATCGCCACGGGTCCCACGGACGCGCAGGTCTCACGTCTTGCTAAGGCTCTGGGCGGTGAGGGCGAGGTCCTCCAGAAGCTCGAGACCCAGATCAAGAACCTGTACAACATGTTCATTGGTGTGGACGCTACGCTCGTGGAGATCAACCCGCTGGCTGAGACCCGTGAGGGTGAAATCTTCGCTTGTGACGCCAAGCTCAACTACGACGACAACGCTGCTTTCCGCCACAAGGAGATCTTTGCCAAGCGCGACAAGACCCAGGAGGACCCGCGTGAGGTGGAGGCCAGTGCTTACGACCTCAACTACATTGGTCTGGACGGAAACATCGGTTGCCTCGTGAACGGCGCTGGTCTGGCCATGGCCACGATGGACATCATCTCGCTGTACGGCGGCTCGCCCGCTAACTTCCTGGATGTGGGTGGAGGTGCCACTGAGGAGCAGGTCAAGAAGGCCTTCGAGATCCTGGACGGTGATGACCAGGTCAAGTCGATCCTGGTGAACATCTTCGGCGGTATCATGCGTTGCGATGTGATCGCTGCCGGTATCGTGGCTGCTGCCAAGGACTTGGGCCTGAAGAAGCCGGTCATCATCCGTTTGCAGGGTACCAACGTGGAGCCTGCTCGCAAGATTATCGCTGAGTCGGGCATTAAGATGATTGTGGCTGACGACTTGGAGGACGCTGCTGAGAAGGCCGTCAAGATCGCTGACATCGTCGCACAGGCGGAGCAAGTCAAGATTGCCGTGGAGTTCGAGGCGTAAGCGAACACCTGCCGATTGGAAGTAGCACCAGGGTTTACTCAGGTGAAAGACACCCGAATGCTCGACACAAACAACCACTAATAAAGTCGTGGAGTGCGTACGTGTGCACATACCAAAAGCGTGTATCGTTCAAAGGCAAATTTGTTGTTATCTTAGAGATAGTCGCCTATCTGCAGTGTTTAGAGGATCAAGTCTTAGCACGGTTTGATCAACGAGGTGTAAAGCTCCTTTGTTTCATCCTGACCGTGTGTCTTACTTGGCCTCTCGTCCAGTGCTCATTGTGTTGACTATCCACTCCATACCTTCTTGTAGACCTTCGCCCGTCTTGGCCGAACAAGCCTGGATGTGCCACGTACGATCGCGAATAGTAGCCAGATTGAGTGCCGTGGAGATTTCACCAGAAGGCAGTGCATTGAGCAAGTCTTGCTTGTTGGCGAACACAAGAATAGGCACATTCGAGAGTTTCTCCTCTTCCAGCAGCGTCACGAGCTCCATCCCCGTCTCTTCTAGACGACGGCGATCTGCACTGTCGATCACGTAGATCTACAGTCACAAGCACAAATGAATCAACAAGTTATGCACTTGCAACAGCAGTAAAACGTACCAGAGCGTCAGTCTGTTCGTAGTAGTTCCGCCAGTACGGACGGATGGTCTTCTGACCGCCAATGTCCCACATGTTGAGCTTGAAGCCGTCGACTTGCAGACTCTTGACGTTGAAGCCCTGCGTCGGCATAATGTGGCTGATGTCTTCCTCTGAAAGTTTCTTGAGGATCGTGGTCTTTCCACCATTATCCAGTCCCAACACGAGGATGCGAGCTTCACTGTCATCCTTCTTGAGCTTGCGCAATAGGTTCAAGAGGCCCATACTTACTTGTCTTGAGGTTTGTGATGACGAGTCGCTTAGATCTTTTTCAAGAGTAAGCGCGAGCATGAGCACGAAAGTAGCGTCCCATCATGAACTCCACGATCCGTTTCGAAACGACAGTCCTGCAACCGCTGCTGGTGGTTCTCAATTTAAGGATTTACGTGCCATTTGAAAAGATGAGAGATGAGAACAATGTGAAGATGTCTACATGTATTTAATACTACTGGTGTACTACTTGTCGGTACTGTACAGCCGATGAGACGAGCATGACGTTCTACTGGAAAGCTGCTACACCTAGTACTATTTGTTGCTACTAAATTGATTGTTCGTGGGCTCATCAGTGCATTCATCTCTCGAGTTACCGAGAGGATTTCCTCACAAAGATTCAGAGCAGATCTTGGTATAATTTGCGAACATCATCTGAGTCCAATGGTCAAGGGACCGAAATACACGAAGAACGAAATAAAAGCAGGTGCCTCTTGTCCTCGAAGATTGATGAATGAGCTCTTCATTTTTTTTGCCATTTCGCTGAAGTCCACACAGCCAACCAATTTTGCACCAATCAGGGGAAAACCACACTGGCTATTTTTGATTGGTCAAAATAGGCGACACAACGATAGAGGCGATGGTTTTGGGAAATTTCCACAACCTTTTGTGATGTAAACTTTTATCTACTGGTGTCTAGTGTCAGAGACTGGAGACTACTTTAAAATGAATGCTTTTACTTTTATTACATAAATTTTTATGGCTGGAAAATAAATGCTATGGGATAAGTACTTGGAAGATGTTCGACAAAGGCGTTTCAGTCAGGCGATCCCATCAATCGGCAATGGAACACGGACAACACCGATCAACGAGTGTCCGCCACTGGGGAATTGGACGCAACTGTAAAAATCACGGACATCCTTGGTGACTACTACACCTCCAACTTCTGGATCGACATCACGTTCCTGTTTTGCACCGTGATGCAACAAGTGTTTCCTATGACTAGTATCCAATCTAGTTTGTTCTAAGTAATGCGGATAGTGAAATAGAGTGCACGTGTATTATCCTCTTCTTAGTTTTGTTTACCGACTGATGCTAGAAGGTTGATAATTGTTTATAAAAAATGTTCGATGAAAAAATCATCAACCTGGCAGTCATTGATCCGCAGCTTAGCTTCATGGATGAGTATACCAGCATACATCCCTACATCCAAAAGCGCTTGAATAAAAGGCGTTGCTACAATAAGAGGTTACCTAAACTGGCGAAGCCGGGGTCTTGGAAGGCCACCATATGCAACCGCTTCGACGATTCGTTGCTCTGGTACTGCCGCAAATGCAAAAATTGATGTTAGAACGTGATAGTCTAGGTTGTTGGATGATCCCACGGCGCTGAGCATAGCGACTTTAGATGCTACTGGTAGTTTTTGACTCCTTATAGGTAGGATTTCCCCGTCGTGCTCTTGGAGTGCAGTCACAAACTCGGCTGAAACGTTAAGGCCTCTCATCCATGCAGGTCGAAATCGAGTCGTTGGTGGTATGATCCTAAGCTCGGTTAGCTCTCGTGACATTCGGAACGTGGGATCACTTAAGCAGAATGGCAGTCCCGCAATCTCGTTCGAACCTTCGATGGTCAATGTCTTGATACCCCAGGCTCGCAGTAGTACATTGTTAGTTGACATTGAGACATTAAAATCTCGAAGTGATAGACTCTCCAACGCTGGACAGGCAATAGCGATATCACTTAAGTCGACATTTTGATAAGTTTCTCCTGTGTACCGAACACTCAGGTATTGTAAATGTTTCCCGATGGGGTTTAACATCCTTGCACTCAAGCTGCCGTCCTCAATTTCACTCAAATCCAAATCCAGTGAGGGAATTCGTTGCGTTGAAACATCCAAAATATTTGGATCCGATGAAATGTCGCTCACGAACTCATTTATCCCATCACCAACCGATACCTGACAAATGCCATAACCAGGAACAACAACGTTCGCGTTGCTCTCTGTGTCATTTGGATCGAACATTGCGCGGGACCGAAAATGGTCGCAAAGAACTAAAACAATGTCATTGGCAGTGTCCACGACAACAGGACGCAAGTTAGTACCTTTTACAAGGTCAACATATCCATACTGTGGAGAAAGTATCAAAGCGGATGAGTCTCTATCCAGAATTGGGAGCGGATAGTTCGCTTTCATGACCGCTTCGATGACGTTAACATCTGCATCCGTCAATACGATACCCGATATGGTCAGCTTTTGCACAATGCAATTCGAAACACTGCTGTATAGCGCATATATCAACCAATTCCACTTGTTATCTGACTCGAGGCCACTCATCAAGAATTTCAACTCGTCAACTGGTTGTAAGCCAGGGATGGCAGAGCAGCATCCAGCAAACATTTGTTGAGACAAAGAGTCGAATTCCAGGCTAATTGTCTTATACAGGGTTCTTTGCTGTGTAATAGGATAGATATCATTGTTACCTATACGTGTGCAAAGTGGACGCCCACAAAATATTGCACTGAAGAAAAACCCGGCGTTCGCCATCGCCACCATTGAATCGGAAATTCCACTTCCACCAAACCTCATTCGTAATAATGTCAGAGCAGAGTAAACTAGCGATGCTGTTATCTGATCAACATTCGACGAAAATGTTGGCCAAAAAATGTCGATGACGTCCCCAGAAAACGGTGTGCTCACACGACTTGGTTGATTTCTCCACAATTCAACCAAACGTGAGCTGTCCTGGACAGCACACAAATGTGCGGGTAGTGGCGCATCTAATTTGAATAAATTTCCAAATCCACAAGAAAAAGAACTAGATCCTGCTGGAGTATCACCAGTAAACTCAGTTTCTATCCACTGATCTCCATTAACTGGAATTCCATTGTCTTTAGCACCGTATTCGATCGATTCAAGAACATCCCAGTCTCCAATATCTTCTAGCCCCATCGCCCCCAACCTGTGCATTGCTTCACGAAACTTCTCTGAATACTCCCACGGATCGCCAGGACATCCAAATAGCTCTCCCCATGTTACTGAAGACTTGGAGGCGACAGGATTACTCGGCGATAATTGACCCACAAGTGTACAATCCCAAACGAGACGAATTAGCCTTGGACCATCTGAAATATCCCAAATTTCACGAACAACGGCCGTAAATTCAGGCAACAATGTCACGAATGCGGTTTTATCGACTGCAACTAACATGTTAAAGATCTCAGTAGCCTCCCGAACGGTCTGAAGTAACACTTTATCTTTGCGACGTTCCACATCTGCAGGAAAGTTCACGACCAGCATACATGTGATCATGGAGTGAGGATTCCCATCGTGTCTACTGTAGGTCATACGTGCCAATGTACGCGACGAGCGAGATTCTTGGGAAGTTAGAACGCTGCAGAGAGCGTCACGCCAAGGATTGAGGAACGGCCAGTCGACTTCCATGACAACATACGTTAAATCTGTCATCTTGCAGAAGCCTGGATCACTCAAAACCGAAAAATATTTTTGCTAGTGAAGTGGTTTCACTACCCTTGCAAAAATAATTGTCTTGCTGTTCATCATAGACGAGTTAACCGCGAATGTGTCTGCTGGACACAGAACACTTCTTTGACGTAGCGGTTGTCGGAATCGGAGTCACATCCACTGGAGGTGCTTGAGTCTGTATCGATTCCATCGTCGAACTTTCGGAATCAAACGCATCGAGGTCTTTGACATCAGGACTTCGTTCAACGAACCAGACTTCTGACTACTGGTAAATTCTGCCTTTGAAGCTGCCACAAATCGGCTCGCCTCGTCATAAATACAAACCTGTTTTACTAACTGTAAAGAGGGAAACACTCCTCCATGGAGTATCATTTTGCAAAACCGCAATGAAAGGTGGTGACGAGAAAGGTTGTGTTTAGTACAGGTTACCGCTGCCTTGCTGCAGTGAAGTCAGGGCGGGGAGCTACTGCTGCCGCTGTTTCCTGTCAACCTCGCCTACTCGAGGAAGATGATAAACGCTTTTCGATAGGATTTACGAGAGTGCTAGCCCATTCCTACACGACCACAGCGAAGGTGAGATGTGGTCGCTATTGGCAGGAGACTGAAATGACTGGTTAGAAAAACAGCCTAACGTTTTTTGTATAGGAGTCGCGGTCGTCGGTTTTTTTGGTGTGATGATCGTTGCTCACAAGTGCAAGGCGACAGAATTGGCAGTGGATGCATGTATACTGAAGCGATGGAAGAGTTTATTTGTTAGAAGACGTGAAAGAGTAACCATATTTTTGGTTGGTAAACAAATTTTGACGTAAGGTTTTAACAGGTTGCACGGTTGCTAGAGGGTAGACTTTTTTTGGGTCACCGGCGG
>PCFV01000454.1:0-25779 GCA_002812785.1 Phytophthora litchii | reverse complement strand
AGACAGGAACTGTGAGCACTGGTTGTCAACAAGTAAAACCGAAACGTTGGTAAGCAAAATGCAAGAAGTCTCACGCATGCTACAAGCAGAGTTCAATGACAAAGTATTTCACGACCACAAAAGACAAGAGCGTAGAGTTTGCAGCAGTATCATTGTTTGCTTGTGGTTCCCCTTACAGGTCTACAGAAGCATGGGTGCTACGCTACTCAACAAGTGCCACAAAGGACACCTGCCACCTAGCAAAGCTGCACAAAAGTCTTGAAAAAGACTTAAGCACGGTTCTGGCGAGCCAAGGGGCCCATCCACTTGGCCTTCTCCTCCGCCGTCTGGAAACGACCGTGACCGAACTTCGACGAGGTATCGATGAACTTGAGGTTGATCTGCTCGAGGGCCGAACGCTTGGTGTGCACCAAGAGCGACTTACGCAGAGTAAGAGCACGCTTCTTGGTGCCGACAATAGCGCCCTTGATCATGAGCCAGTCCTCGTTGATCACACCGTAGTGAGGGAAGCCACCCAGAGGAGTGATGTCCTTCTCAGTCAGATCCTGCTCAGTCATGCACGACTTCTTGTCGCCAGCAGCACCAATGCGGTAGATCTTCTTGTTGATCTCCGTACGGTGGTGGTAACCGTGCTGACCAGCGCGCGGCACCGTGAAGCGAACGCGCGACGGGTGCCAGGCACCGATACAAGCAACCTTACGCAGACCACGGTGAGTTTTACGCGGCAGACGGGTGACGCCCCAACGAGTGATGACACCCTCAATACCGTGACCCTTGGTGACACCAATGACGTCAATCATCTCGTCCTTGGCGAACACAGCCGTGACAGGCACCTGCTTCTCGAAGAGCGACTTGGCGAAGTCCACCTTGTCGGCAACCGAGCCACCGTTGACCTGCACCTCCAGAAGGTGAGCCTTCTTTTGACGAAGCTTCACCTTGCGGATCTGCGTATGGGCAAGCACGCGCACAACCTGGCAGTACTTCTTGATGCGGTTTAGCTCGTTCTCAATGTCGGCAGGGGCCGTCTGGTACTTCTTGGCGTACTTGGTGAAAGCTTTACGCTTCGACTTGTACCAGTTCTTGTAGAAGCGACGCTTGACCTCCTCGCTCAAGTGCTCAGCGAACACCGTCGTGAGGGTGCGGAGGCCACGCGGGGTCTCCAGGTAGCCAACAACACCGATGACGACCATGGGGGGCGTCTCGACGATCGACACGGGCTCCACGATCTCCTTCTTGTGCACCTTGGAGCCAGGACGGTCCACTTCACGCACGATGTGCGTCATGCCGGCCTTGAAGCCCATGAAGGCCGTAAGGTGCGGCGCCTTGGACGCATCATCGCGCGGGAACTTGCGAACGCGGCCGCGGTGGTGCTTGGTGCGCTTCTTGGGCAGAAATCCCAGGTGGCCGTGACGCGGGGCCTCGAACTTACGGTGACCCATACTTGATACGAGAGTTACTGCAAAACTCAAAGTGAGCGACTCCAGTCGATGGGGAAGCGACAGCAGCCAATCGCTCGAATCGGAAATAAACGGATTTGTTTCAAGTATTTGCAGATGTAGACTGTGTTATTACGTAGTGTCGATGTAGCCATCTCAGTTTAATGGCATGTCATTAGACTGGTGGTGTTCATTCGACAATGGACCCGCTGGAAGCTATCCTAGCGTCTATGGCTACGGCCACGGGCAACGCCCCAGTTGCAAGCTCTGCAGCGAAACAATCCAAGGTTAATGCAGTTGCAGCAATGTCTGTTGGTAAGAAGCGCGAGCGTTCGTCGACGCCTCCGTCAGGTATCTGGAACCCGCAGGAAGAAATGCCATTGGACTCTGTCGCACTCGACAAACTGGAGGACGCAGCTAAGACGCGTACAGTGAACCCAGCAATGGAAATCGCTCGACAACAGACAGTGCGCGCTCTGTGCAACAAAATCCGTCGTGTCAGTGAGGATCTGGGCATTGGGAAGTTGCCCAATTCGGCCTACGAAACGTGGCAGTTCACGTCGCAACTTACGGTGAAGGAACACGATCCATTGATCCCTCATGCAGGAAGCGACTATAGTGGACTGTTTGAGGAGCTTCGTAAGGCTGGAGCCACCAAGTCAGGCGCTACTAAGAAGTGCAAAGAGCTCACGCGCGAGTCTGAGCGGATGTTGCGAAAATTCAGCCAGCAGGACTTTGTTGCAGGCAAGAAGAAAAAAGTGCACGTAGCAGTGATGGAGGACGGCATGCGGCAATTGACGTACGGTAACTCGATGGTAAAACTCAGTGCCGAGCATTTTGCCAAGCTGCGGGAGATGTATGCACGGAAGCAAGGACTGAGTGGTGATGGATCAAATATGGCACCGAAGGACCAACGTCAGTTTGAGAGCGCGCTG
Source organism: Phytophthora litchii (assembly GCA_002812785.1). NCBI lineage: Eukaryota > Oomycota > Peronosporomycetes > Peronosporales > Peronosporaceae > Phytophthora > Phytophthora litchii. The sequence goes on along the minus strand of PCFV01000454.1, from coordinate 23,408 downwards.
TTTTGCTTACTACTACGCTATGACTCGCTGGACGGAGGAGGTTTCCAGGTATGGGAAGATTGAGTTTGCGTATAGTGGAGCGAGGTTCTGATGACGCAATATTGTCGTCGTTGTTTGTGGAGCAGGCTGCGTTGAACGAAGAATGTTTCGATGTGCTGCTGAAGGAGTTCGACTGCAAGATGGAGTGTTTCGCGTCTCCCCTCAATTGCCGCTACTCGCGCTTCTGCAGTGCCTTCCTTGATACGGACTTTGCATTTGGAAGTGTGGGTAGCTTTTTCGATTTCTCACCTCGCTCTGGGTACGTGGTGAATTTGTTCGGTTCCTTTGTGATGGCCGTGATAGTGCTAATATTTGTCTATGTTTCTGCTTGCTCGATTATAGATGCTTTGAAGCCAACCCACCATTTATTCCTAAGGTTATTAAGCGCATGGCAGACCACATGACTGCACTTCTCAATGCTGCTAACGGACCCTTGGCCTTTATTGTCATCATCCCAGCGTGGCAAGAGACTGAGGTACTGTTGTTAGGGCGATAAGGTTTTTGCTTTTACCGTAGCCAGGCTTCTGATTGTGTATTGATGGACAGGGTTGGCAACAACTCAATGCTAGTCGCTTCAACCAAATGCACCTGCTCGTCCCACAGAAGCAGCACGGATATTGCGAAGGCAAGCAACAGATCAGGAAGACTCGCTGGCGCATAGCATCGTTCGACACAAGTGTGTTCTTTTGGCAGAATTCCAAGGCGTGTAATAAGTGGCCTGTAACAGAGAAGAAACTCGAGAGCCTCAAGCTTGCCTTCAAGTCGAAACAGGCCGACGAACGTGATGCGCTGGGTCTGCGCAAGTCTGGAAAGCGTGTTCGATCAGCAAAGACTGACTGAGTTCCTAACACGGATAGAATAAATGTTACTCTCTCATATCAGTGAAAGCTTCCCAGTTTACTAAATCAAAATTGCTTCGACCAAGTAGACTCGGGATTATGACCTTATTATTGTGATCCCGCAACGCCCTCTTCTTCGGCCATGATATTGGAGATGAAATCGAGGGACTCCTCCTTCGTCATCGAGTAGACGTTGCTGATCTTGTTCTGGTAGCCGATCCCGTAAAATTTATCGGCAATGTTTACTAGCTCAGGGCGAAATGTCGACGTGATGAACTGTATAAAACACAAACGATTAGCACAGATAATAATCTTCTATAATAATCTAAACAGCTTTACAAATTCAATATACAAGCATGCGCACCTGTGCCGGGCTATCCTTCGAGTGCGCTTGGCGGTGAATCAACGCCGCGACAGCAGCTCGGTGAGTGGAATCTAATGCCTGGTCAATCTCATCAAATAAGTAGAAAGGAGCTGGGTCGACTCGCTGAATTGCAAAGATAAAGGCGAGAGCCACCAATGCCTTTTGACCGCCTGAGAGCTGCTGCATCAAATAGGAGTCACCCTCTCCGCGGAAATTCACCTTGATCTGCACACCAGAGTATGTGTCAACATTCGACTCTAGTGACTCATCCTCATCGCCACTGTTTGCGCCACCAGGCTGGGTAGTATCAGCACCAACCAGGATCATCTTGCCTTCCCCAGTTGGCACTAGTTCACGGAAAACCTCCGTAAAGAAACCTGCCACGCCTTTGAACGTGCGGAAAATAGCTTCATCCTTACGCTTGTCCAAGACGTCGATCAGGTCCTTAATTGAGTTGTACGCATCATCAACTTCCTCCTTGCGTTCCAATAGTGTCGTGCGCTGCTCGTTGAAGCTCATAAACTGATCCAGCGCTTTCTTGTTCACATGACTGTACTTTTTCAGCTTCTCGTTTCGGCGCTTGAACTGCTTGATCACATCTTGATACGGCAGCGTTTTGAATTTCTCCAGCTCAGATATCGGTAACGTTCCTAGCTCTCGGATATCTCGAGTTGCATCTTCACGCTTTTTAAGCAAACGACGATGCTTGTTCAAGATTTTCTCCGTTCGCCGAGCCTCTTGTTGAATTTGGTCGCTCAGTGAGATATCTTCTCCATTTAATGCATCAACCTGCGCACTCTCGTTCGTGATTTCCAGCTGCAACTTCTCGATCTTTTGCTCGAGATCTTTTAGCGACGATGTGTTATCATCCACCAAACGCGAGGCGTCATCTAAGTCTATTTGCTTGGCCTTCAAATTTTCCTCTCGCTCGCTAATCGCCAACTCTTCAATTCCTTCTCCAAGCTGTCGCGCCAGCTCATTCTCCCGTCTGACCAAGTTTTCTTCTAGAACCGTTTTAATGCCTTCCTTCTTGGAACGTATCTCTTCTAGTCGCTGACGCTGGTCCCGTTCTTCTGCCTCAAACAACGAGATCTTAGTCGACAAAGAATGCAGCAATGCTTGTTCGTCTGCTGTTAAGGTGTCTTGCATCGGAGTAAGAAGTTCCGAACGTAACGCCGTAATTTTCGCAACCAAATCTTTCACTTCTCGTCCCTGAAGCTCGCAGTTCCGCTCTCTTTGCGTCAGATTTTCTTTCTCAGTACGAATGTGGTTCTTGCGCCGAGAAATCTCGTCATGCAAGCGCTCGTGCGCGGAAATGGCGCGATTCTTTTCAGCCTCAAGTTTCTGGATTTCGCTAATAACACCAGTCACTCGCTGGTCTGCTTGTTGAGCCTCCGCCTTTACTCTTTGAGCTCTTTCCTCCACGCTTTCCAAATCCAGTTGTGCCTGCTTTACTACCATCATCGCTCGAGTACGAGAACGTCGAGGGTCCTTGAAGCCACCATTAAGAGCACCACGACGATGAACCATATCCCCGTCCAACGTTAAGCAGTCCATGTTTGCCTGCTCTGCATAACGAACACATGTGTCTAAGTCCCGACACAACAACTTCTTACCAAAAGCGGCCATAACACCTCTGCGAACCTCAGCAGGATACTCCAGCTTCTCGACCAGTGCAACCACGTCGTCATTTCGAGGATAGTCAAAATGATCCTTCACCTTCAAGCGGTTGAGAGGCAAAAAAGTAAGTCGACCCAAGTTTTTCTTATCCAGCTCGCGCATAATGCGTGTCGCAGTGTCATCCGTATCCACAACAACGTGGAAAAGCGCGCCACCTGCAGCCTCGTCCGCAGCGATACAGTAACGCTCGTCGACAGGTCTCACTAGATCAATCAGTGGCCCATAGATTCCTCCGATGCGGTTTTGCATCTCCCGTACTGCATGTAGACCACGGCGGACGTCATAAGCCATTGTACTCCTCAAGGCATTTTCGCCTTCGTCCAACTTCTTCCTCAGCTCGCGCACATCGTACGATATCTGATTCTCTTCACGCCACTTTTCCTTTCGCTCTTCATTTAGGTAGTTGCGTTGCTCCTTCAGACGGAGCACTTCTGTCCCGACAGCATCCACTTGACGTCGGTGCTTACGCAGCTCTTCTATCTGTTCTTGGAGTGTTCGCTCAGATCCTTCAATTGACCGCGCCAAGCCCTCCATGGAGTCCCTCAACGAAGCTGTATCAGCCTCTTTTCGGCGCACCAAATTCTCTATGTCACTGATCTCTCGCTGAAGATAGTCATCACGCTGTTGCTGGGTGTGGAACTGACTCTTGCGGCTTTGCTTGGCGATAAGATGCTCTGACTGAGCTCTGCACTCCTGAAGGTTTCGTGTCACTTGGTCATGTGTTTGCTCAGCTTGTCGAAGTGCAGGCAGGATCGTACTATTCAATTGCGCTCGTTTTGCTTCAATCTCGCGTTTCACCACTTCGGCTTCCTTCGACACTGCAGATCGTTGCACGCCGTCTGATAGAATTTGATCATTCAGCTCCTTCACTTCCATTTCTAGCTTATATCTCGTTTCCATGATGCCCTTGCGCTCGTTCTCTCGACTTTCTCGTTCTTCCACGAGTTGTGCAAGTTCTTGTTCTTTGCTGCGATGATCACTTTCAATCCGACTGATCTCTCCTCGGATGTGCATACGTTTCTCGTGGAGATCCGTTGTCATGGCACTTTCTTCCTGTCTCTGTTTCTCTATTGCTTCAATTTCTGCCCGCACATTCTGTAGTTCCTTTTCGTGCATAGTGTACTCTAGTGCTCGTTGTTCTCTGTCCAATTGCTGATACTCTTTGAGTTCCTCCTTCTCTTCCTCCAACTCGGACAATCTCGTTTCAATATAACTCACAACTTCCTGGATCTTCTCTCTCTGTGTCTGAGTCTCTTGTAAAATTTTAAGTGACTTGACTCTCTGGTCCTCGTACACTTTAGTGCCTGCCACTTCTTTCAGCAGCTCCAGTCGTTCCCGTTCACGCATCACAGCCAGAGCATTTACTTTGCCCTGTTGCACAATATAATAAGGATTAGAGCGTGAGAAACCTGCACTCTCCAGTAGATGCACGACGTCGCTCTTGGTGATGTGCTTGCGGTTGAGGAAGAACTCGTCCTTCTTGACGCCAATGGTTCGTCTCAGCGCTACCTCCACGTCGTCTACAGGCAGACGCCCGTCGCTATTGTCGAAGATGATCTCCACATAAGCTGACATGACGTGTTTGCCCGATCCTTCGTGCAGTAAAGCCTGACGCTCCTCGGGTCGAAGGTTCGCGAAGCGAGATGTGAGCAAACCGAAGCGGATGGCGTCGAAGAAGTTGGACTTGCCAGTGCCATTGCGACCGATTACCACGTTGTGCTCCTTGCTGAAGGGCTCTACTGCCACTTGGTCCTTGTAGCTGCGGAAACCGCACACTATAACCTGCTTAATGTGCATACTCCGCAGAGGAAAGGGACGATGGCGCTTGGTTGCCGATTGCCTTTTGATCGGCAAAATGTTGCAGATGATGGAGGTACAGTGAAGAGGATATTAAGTACGATTCGATGGCACAGACTGATGCTTGACGACGATCGTTGTATCTCCACAACAACAACAAGAGCTATTTGAGCGTGATACCTCTATCTCTATTACTGACATTCCCAATGAGTCTTGAACGAGTCTTGACTTCCTTCGGCAGTTCGCTGAAGACAACTGCAATTGTACTAACTGCCCAACAAAAGCAATCCGCGTTGCTCGCGTGGACTTCAACAAAGCTCGCATTCGTGAAACTTACTGCAAGCTGCTCGCCGTTATCCCATTCTATTCGCAGCTCGAGGATCGAGTGAGATAGCGCGTACTTCGTAGTATTTGTAGCCCACCAAAGCTCTCACGTAGTTAATCACGCATCTGATACTGCAGTGTGTCTGCATAGACTGCTGCAGTTGGCCAATTCCATGCACAATAAAGGTTGCGGTCGCTAACTAGGTGCAGACGACGAGTGTTCTGGTTCACTTCACCTCAGGTTCGAGTCACTGCATCTGGGAAATCACGCGAAGTCGTCCTGTCGAGTCCGACCTCCACTGACGCTGAGTTGGTGCTCGTGTCTATAGCTCCCACGAATTTAACCACCAAACAGCGCACTTCATAGCAGCGATACTCTATGCTATCAGTTCTGTCGTCTTCAAGTCCACTTCGTTTCAATCCTTGTCGGCAGCATCAGCCCACTGGCTCGGGATTATCTTGAGCGCAGTGTCGCACCCAATTGTCGTCGTGCTGCTTCAATAGTACATCATCAACAACCGAGAGGGACGAACTTGTGCTGTCTGTGGGCTTCCACGGCCGGGTGCTCTCTGCTGGCCAACTTGATGAATCCCGCAAGTACATCAGACCCAGCGCACTGATGCACATCGAGGCAAGCTGACGTACTTGAGAGAGCGGGAGCCGAAATAAATGACGGGCATAAAACGGATGCTCGCCTGGAAACTAGACGTCGACTGGACGAGACGAAGCCAGTTGCGGGCAAAAGTTTGCGACAAGTCTCCAGGAGAAGTTCCAGGGAGCCCTCGGCCAACCAGAGCGCGAATAGATTGCGGCTCAGCCGAGTAAATTACGCCATGCGGCATTGCGCTTCAGTTTGCGTTGACACCAACCGCGTGATCAGACATCAGCTGGGGCTTTCTGCTGCCCGAGCATTGCCCATTTCACGCGAATCGAGCCAACGGGCCATGTGCTCGTCACGAATGGTAGTCTTTCACTGGCAGACTTCGAAACACAGCAAGAACATCAGTGTTGGTGAGCGAGGATACGCTCGCTGACATGTATTGTATTAGAACACTGGTACTCTGCTCCTCGATGCAAAGGGTGAATGGACAGCAGAACCTGAACGTGTGGAGTTATACTTGTAGTGGAGCAATTGGCTGACAAACAGCATGAAGCGTGGCGACCAGCAATTCTGGGTCATATCAAACGCGCACCATCGGCGTCCTAACATACGTGATTACCTTAGCTCTTGGCTGTTCATGGCACGGACTTCCCCCGGTAAGCAATTGGGCACATTTCCGGGCCCATCTTCATCGTCGGACACCCATTTTTGCAATGTGATGCTGTGACTCGCCCTTGTTGGACCTTGACCTTCACCACCAGCATTAGGCCGAAACGCATGCCCACATGGGCGAGCACGCTCTGCAAAACGCAAAGCTGGGAAGTGGGCGATATTGATGAGAGGTGCACCTACGCTGCAAACGCAAGCCAAATCGCACCGGAGACCGCCTCAAGCTGGTCTCGAGAGGGGACAGACCACCAGAACGAAAGGAAGCTCGAGCCCTTTTTCCGCCCAATCGACGTTAAACGTGCTGCGGTATCAAGCAGCTGGGTCACGTGCGGCTGAGATTGCACGCCGTCGTGTCGATACTCGCACCAAGTATAGAGAGATGACGCGTAACTGCAGGTGTACAAAAGATTGTTTCCGGCGGGGCGACGTCTGCGCCCGTAATTTATCAGTAATTTACCAGTGGGGGATCTGTCTGGACCACCCGCCGAGGCATTTCGGGATCTCCTCGCAAGCGGAACGGACGCCGAACGCCCAGTCGCCCCTGAAATATGTACGCTGTCTCCACGACCGCGCGCGCCGCGCGGCAGCAGATGCGCTCCACGGCCATGAAGGTGCGTCTCGAGAGGCTTGGGGTGGCAGTAGACAGTCCACGACTGCATGTTAAACGTATCTTCCTCTGACAATTCGGTGGTCTGTGCCATGTTCTTCTTGTCCGCAGGCCAGCATGTCGTCTAGCTGCGGCGTGCCTGTCCCCCTGTCCGTGCTGGACCCCAAGGGAAGCCCCACGATCGACCAGACTTACGAGAAGATGGAGAAGAACCTCCACACGGTGCGCAAGACCAACGGCAACAAGCCCCTGACCTTGGCCGAGAAGATTATCTACGGCCACTTGGACGACGCCACCACCAAGGCCAAGCGTGGTGAGACGTACTTGAAGCTTCGCCCGGATCGCGTGGCCATGCAGGACGCCACGGCCCAGATGGCTGTGCTGCAGTTCATCTCGTCGGGTCTGCCCAAGACGGCCGTGCCCACGACCATCCACTGTGACCACTTGATCACAGCCGAGAAGGGCTCGAACACGGACCTGAACAATGCCAAGATTGTCAACAAGGAGGTCTACGACTTCCTGTCATCTGCCGGTGCCAAGTTCGGCATGGGCTTCTGGAAACCTGGCAGCGGTATCATTCATCAGATCGTGCTGGAGAACTACGCCTTCCCCGGTGGTCTCATGATTGGTACGGACTCGCACACACCCAACGCTGGTGGTCTGGGCATGTGCGCCGTCGGTGTGGGCGGTGCTGATGCTGTTGATGTGATGGCCGGCATGGCCTGGGAGCTCAAGGCTCCCAAGGTCATTGGTGTGAACCTCACGGGCAAGCTGTCGGGCTGGACGTCGCCTAAGGATGTGATCCTGAAGGTGGCTGACATCCTCACCGTGAAGGGTGGAACTGGCGCCATTGTCGAGTACTTTGGCCCTGGTGTTGAGTCCATCTCGTGCACGGGTATGGGCACGATCTGTAATATGGGTGCCGAAATCGGTGCCACGTGCTCTACGTTCCCCTACACGGAGCGCATGGGCGACTACCTGCGTTCCACCAAGCGTAGCGGTATTGCTTCGGCTGCTGAGTCGTTCAAGGCCAACCTGCGTGCTGACGAGGGTGCTCACTACGACCAGATCATTGAGATCAACCTTGATGAGCTGAAGCCGATGCTGAACGGTCCGTTCACGCCCGACCTTGGCCACATTGCTGGTGCTGACATGAAGGAGGCATCCGAGAAGAACGGCTGGCCCATGGAGCTGAGCGCTGGTCTGATCGGTTCGTGCACGAACTCCAGTTACGAGGACATGACCCGCTGCGCCGACCTGGCCAAGCAGGCTAAGGAGGCTGGACTCAAGTTCAAGGTGCCGTACTACGTGACGCCCGGTTCGGAGCAGGTGCGCGCCACTATTGCCCGTGACGGTATCCTGGACACGTTCCTCGACTCTGGTGCTACGGTGCTTGCCAACGCCTGTGGTCCGTGCATTGGTCAGTGGAACCGTACGGACATGCCTATGGGACAGAAGAACTCGATCTTCACTTCGTACAACCGTAACTTCGCTAAGCGTGCCGACGGCAACCCTGCCACGCACAGCTTCGTGACGTCCCCCGAGATGGTGACTGTGAGCGCTATTGCCGGCATCACCACGTTCGACCCTGCTAAGGACACGATCAAGACTCCGGATGGAAAGGACTTCAAGTTCGCCGCTCCGTTCGGCAAGGAGCTGCCGCCGCGTGGCTTCGACCCTGGTGAGGAGACTTTCCAGGCCCCACCTGCTAGTGGCGAGGGTCTGACCGTGAACGTTGACCCTAAGAGCGAGCGTCTGGCGCTGCTGTCTGCTTTCGACGAGTGGAATGGCGAGGACCTGACCGATATGCCGGTGCTGATCAAGGCTAAGGGCAAGTGCACCACCGACCACATCAGTATGGCCGGCCCGTGGCTGAAGTACCGTGGCCACCTGGACAACATCTCGAACAACCTGCTGATCGGTGCTGAGAACGCTGAGACTGGCGAGACGAACAGCGTGGAGAACCAGTTCACGGGTCAGTTCGACAAGGTGCCCGCTGTGGCCCGCCAGTACAAGGCTGACGGTGTCAGCTGGGTTGTGATCGGTGACGAGAACTACGGTGAGGGAAGCTCTCGCGAGCACGCCGCTTTGGAGCCGCGTCACCTTGGTGGCCGCGCTGTGATCGTGAAGTCGTTCGCACGTATTCACGAGACCAACTTGAAGAAGCAGGGTATGCTGCCGCTGACGTTCGCTAACCCGGCTGACTACGACAAGATTACGGGTAAGGACAAGGTGTCCATCCTGGGCCTGAAATCCTTCACGCCTGGCAAGCCCCTGACTCTGCGTGTGACCCCCGCGTCTGGCGAGGCTTCGTTTGACATTACGGTGAACCACACGTTCAACGAGGAGCAGATCGCCTGGTTCCAGAACGGCAGTGCGCTGAACCTGATGAAGAAGACCAACGCCTAAGCGATCGCACTTGACTGAGTTCCAGGAGACCGAATTGAAGGGATACAGATACCTCGCAGTTAGTGTGAAGTATTGCTCTTTTTTATAATAACACTTAGTCATACGACACTGAAAGCAAACAACACTTGTTGCGTCCTCTGTCCTCGTTGTGGTTCATGCTCGTTTCCGCTCAGTACGAATGTCGTGACGTTTTGAGGATGAAGAGCTGCATGATCGTGTCCAGTGTGCACAGCGAACTGGGCAAGTGAACTAGCAGCACCACGTACCTGTGGCAGTATAAGCAAAACACAGTTCAATCTCTTGGTCTCACACGATAGATGCAGTCGTCCTGACCAGAGGTATCTCGCCGGATCCAGGTCGTGCAGAACCATTTGGCAAACCAGCACGCCTCCCAAGAAGTGGCAGAAGATGTGCACGGCGTTCTTCTGCATACAGAACAAAGGTCATGTTATGAACTCAGCAAAGATGCATGTTGCAGCCTTTCATACCGTCGGCGAGAACATGTCGAGACCCGCGAAGAGGCTTCCGACTGCCATCACAAACGAGAGATACGCCACTACACTGGCAGTCTGTGTCACAGGCACATCCTCGTCAACACGAAGGAACAGACACATACATAACCAATTAATGCACCTCCGTTTCGACCAAGCACGTGGCCACCACGTGGCCGCACGTGAGCAGGAAGCGAGCACGCAGCACCTCCATATCCATGTGACACGACGTTGAAGTGCCCGATTCGTACTTAAGTGAGTGCTAAGTACGAACCGACAGTGTTTTGTATTGAGTTCTCTACCGAAGCGCTGACCTCGAGCTAGACAGTTATGGCGGGCGGCGGACCGAGCATCGGCAGCTACTCGCCCCTCACGGGCTTCGTATTCATCTTCAACCTTATCGTAGGCGCCGGCGCACTCACGATCCCGCACGCCTTCGCGAATGTACGAGAAGAAATCGAGAAATGTGTCGCGAGCTCCGTTTAACTGTAATTCCTCCAGGTCGGCCTCATTTACGGGTCCATCGCTCTGTCTATCCTGGCTTCTGTCAGCTACGTGACTGCCACGTTCATGATCGAAGCCATTGCTGGTGTTAACGCGCTCAAACGACGTGCGCGGGAGCTCGGAGTGGACGCCAACAGAGGAGAAGAGAAGCAGGCGGACGAGCTCAGTGACAGTGACGACGGTGACGCGCACACGGAATTTGTACCGCTAATGGTCGCCAACGAAGTACTATTGCATGTTATGACGCCATCCTCATGTGGACGACCTCGTCACGGACCTCGTCACGGACGATTGTGTTGTGGTTGATGACAGAAGCAAGACGCACTGGAGCGGAAGCTACGCGCCAAGACGAGTGAGCTGAGATTTCACTTTGATCTGTCCAAGAAGGTGCGGCTTGATTGTAATTGGAAACGGATTGGTTGTTGACTTGTGGTGTGCAGATGGAGCTAGCTGAAATGGCAGAGCTGCTGTTCAGCCACCGAGGGATTATCGCGTTCTATGCGTGTATCACTGTGTATCTGTACGGGGACTTAGCTATCTATGCAGTTGGTGGGTTGATTGTTGCTGAGTTTGCATACTTTCACCGCGATCTCACGGTTGTGATCTTGTGAATGTAGCTGTCCCCAAGTCGCTCCGTGAAATTATCTGTCCGCGTCCTTCTGCGGACGCTATTGTCTGGGAGTGCTCTGACAAGTTCAACAGCTCGGACTTGTACCGCCTCTTCGTTGTACTCTTCGGTCTACTTCTTGGACCGTTCACGTTTGGTCACGTACACAAGACGCGCACACTCCAGCTTGTATCAACCGTCATCCGCCACGCGTCGTTCGGGCTTATGATTGTGCTGGCCATCATCGGAATCGCGCGAGGCCACGGTCGAAGTGTGGCTGATGTTATGAGCTACGAAAAGCCGGCCAATATCGCTACCTTTTTTGGTGTGTGTATCTACTCGTTCATGTGTCACCACAGGTAAGCACCAACGATAACTGCTGTCGGTGGGGGATGATAACGGACTGGGTGAACTAACAGCATTGTGATTCTTGGCTACTGCAGTGTGCCGGGTCTCGTGGCTCCGATTACAGACAAATCGAAAGTTGGCTTGGTTCTTGCCTCCGCCTTCGTGGTACGTTCCGTACCGCCTAGTGGACTTTTCTCGTGTTGTTAATTTCGTGGGTGTTGTCGCTCTATGCTCTTGCAGGCGGTCCTCAGTGTCTATTTCGTACTGTGTACGTCTGCGACCTTCCGCTTTCAGCCTGAAGACGTGGAGGTTTGAACGAAGTTGCAATGTTGTTACCGTTTCGTAACCGGGGCTAATATTTGTCTTCGCTCAGGATGTGTACACACTCAACTTCAAGAATTACCCGGTGCAAGCGTTTGGATACTTTTTGAGCTTGTTCCCAGTGTTCACACTAAGGTGAGTATCCTTTGTCCTATCCACACTCAAGTTAATGATGAAAACGCTATGCTAACGAACCGATTGCCCGCAGCGCGAGCTTCCCATTAATCTGCATCACGCTCCGCGAGAACATCCGTCACCTCGCGTCGAACATGATCGAATCGACACCGTCGAGCGACGCTACTACACCGGCGACAGGTCTGTACGGATTCCTAGAAACCAACATGTACGCGCTGGTGGCGCTTCTGCCGCCGCTCGTAGTGGCGTTCTTCACCGAGGATGTGTCGATGCTAGTGGGCTTTACAGGCGCATACGCCGGTTTGGGCATTCAGGTACGTGTCGCTCTGATTCGTGGCTTGTGTTTTCTCAGGGGAGTACGCACTTACAACTGCGCGACGTGCTTCCATGCTTTGGTGTTGTAGTGGATCGTCCCTACGTTCCTCGTTTTCTGCCTGCGCCGTCGACTGGCAGTGGAGTGGAAGCAGATGCACCCAATGGAAGTGGCCGTCACTCGCCCAGGTTCTACAGCAGCACGAGGGAATACGAACCGCTTCGCGAGTCCGTTCGCGCACCAAGCGTGGCTCTACATGGTGCTGGCGTTCTCCCTGGTCTCGGTCGTCTTGATCACCATTACGCACGGCATGCACTGAGCATTTCGATCTGGGGGTCCTGCGTCAATGGCAAGTTGAAGTTGGTGCATTTGCGTTGCACCCGTCGGTTTTGGTGGATCTATCCGCTCTACTAAGTAAAATCATAGCAATAATACCCCGGGCTGAATAGTTGAGTGGCATGATTTCAGCCAATGGCGGCGCTCTCTCCGTCTAAGTCCGACGAGAGAACCTGGACAAGAAAGCGCGTCGACTCGCCATCGCACTGAGCTCCGCGCCTCCGCCTGCGCCTGCGCCCGCCGTCTCGTCGTGCAGCTCGGCGACGCACACAGAGAAAAAAGCTCTCGAGTCGTCGAATCCTCGCTCATGGCGGCCTTCAAAGGTGCGTCGCTAGGTCTGTCGCCTGCTGCAGGAGGCCATACTAACGTGCTTGATGTAGCTCCCCCACTCTCGGCCTTCTTCCGCAAGGAGGAGGACAACCTCGTGACCCAAGGACTCACAGATGTGCACGGTGTGGCCATGTTCCACTCGCTCTACGACGTGGGCGACCTCATTGGCCGTGGCGCCTTCTCCCTCGTGTATCTCTGTCGACGGAAGGAGACGCAGCAGATCTTCGCAGTCAAGGTCATCAACAAGGCGCTGTGTGTCAAGAAGAAGACGCTGCGGGACGAGATCACAGTGTTACTACGTGTCAAACACGCCAATATCATCAGTCTCGAGGAGGTCTATGAGAGTGACCAGGAACTGCTACTGGTGATGGAGAGGTAGGTGACGTGATGGGATGATGGGAGAGATCTATGACTGATGTGACTGCTGCAGAGTCACGGGAGGGGAACTCTTTGACCGCATCGTGCGTGTCGGAGTGTACTCGGAACGTCAAGCGGCCGAAATTGTGACCAATGTGTTGCAAGCACTCAACTATCTGCACTCGTGCCACATTTTACACCGTGACATTAAGCCAGAGAACATTCTGCTTGCTAGTGGAGACAGTAGTGACGTCAAGTTGAGTGACTTTGGTATTGCCAAGATCCTCGAGGATGAAGATGACGGGGCACGCTCACGTGGCCGTGCATACACAAGTTGTGGGACGGACTATTATGTTGGTGAGTGGAGTGATTTGTGATTGTTTGGTAAGTTATTGACGTTTGTATCTTGTCATCAGCACCTGAGGTGCTAAACGGAGAAGGATACGACAGCAAAGTGGATCTCTGGAGTTTGGGCGTTGTCTTGTACATCATGTAAGTGGATCATTTGTGGAACGGTGCTTTAAACACAATTACTAAATAACGCTGATGATGTCTATAGGTTGTGCGGATTTCCTCCATTTACGGAAGATGAAAACGGCCTGGAGTCGGTGTATATCAAAATCCGCTCCGGTGTACTGGACTTCCCTCACCCTTACTGGACAAACGTATCGGACGGAGGTATGTTGTCCTGCCAAACCTGGTGATGCTGGCGTGTATCTAATAGCTTTTTCGTGCGCTTCTCTGAGCAGCCAAAGATCTGATTCGCAACCTGCTCAATGTATCACCGCAAGATCGCTTCAGCGCAGAACAAGCGCTCAATCACCCCTGGATAAAGGGCGAGTACAGTGAGCAGCCGCTTTCGTCGGCTATCATGGAGATGAAGCGCTTCAACCAAAAGCGTCGTTTCAACTAGCTCAATGTTCCTTATCTCCAGCGACTTCTGCCGGCAAGACGAAAATCAAAGACAAAAGCATAAGAGCGGCACCCAGAAGAACAAGCAGCGGTTGCTGGAGACGCAAACATAGACGTATTTCATGGTGGCCCTGCCCTCTCCGCCCACGCACCTCCCGTACATACATAGAAATGATATCTCGACTCGAATACATGTTTCTAAATAAGCAGACTTCAGAACTCCGTTTATCTCGGCGAACTTGCTTCTGTGGAAGGCCCTCCTGACCACCAGTTCGCGATTAAGGTCTGAAAACCCTGGAACTGACTGCTGTCTCGGATATACTTCACTCCATCGATGATCAAGCTGTTAAGCGGCGAGGAAATATTAGTGAATGCTCATCAGGAGAGCAGTTCAAGTATTTCATACCTCGAGTCTTTCGTGACAAGGAATGCATTGGCGATATGATCCGGAATATCATGAGCATTTGCGAAAACGCCGTCTTTCCTCACACGAGATACGAATGTAGCTAGTCGACTAACACAAAAGTATGACAGTATGAGGGTTAAGTAAATGGACTGGAAGCTGTGGTCTAAAGTTTTCACGTACGTACCTGATCCGTGCAGCTGTAGATACGATGTGTGTTCCAGTCGCCACTGCCTTTGAGAACGTGACGCTACCCTCTAGGCAATACACACAGCCCTTCACATTTTCCCAGACGCGGAAAAGTGGCGACTCCAGCAACATTAACTCTAGTCCGTCTTTTTCCTTCAGTTTTCCAGCCCGGTGGCGATCATATAAACCTCTTGCGTCATGCGATTCCGACACAACGAACGGTAGCGATGGCAACGAAATGACTCCGAAGAAAACGACAAGAAGACCGAAAACTACAAATGACGGGCACTTTTTTGCAAACAACACTGTCATACCAAACGATTTTGGAGGTGGGACAGCTTCGAGGCTCTGCTTCAAATACGCGACCAGCAATTGTAACTCGTCGGTGATTTCCATATGCTTGAGTTGATTTCGCAAATGACGCAGCTCAGGGCTGAATGTCTGAACTGCTGCTTTCTCCATAGAGTCAAAGCACTCTGTCAGCATCTTTGACAGCATTTCCAACGAAAAGTCAGTAGGCTGCTGCCAGTACTCCACAATCCAGTTGCCTAATCCTAAAAAGAACCATGCATCTAAGTCGACATCAGCTTGTATGTCACTTGTCACATCGCTGTAAAGCCTTTTAAATGCGCGTCGACAGACTTCCTGCAGCTCCGAAGACGAAACAGAACCAAGTACAATCCCACCAGCGTCGATAAATGCAGGTCCGAGCAGTCGTATTGTATCAGCCCATTGCCCACGCCAAACTACCCAATACGCAATGGTGGTAAAATAAGCGGCAAACTTCAGCCGTCTACCTTCACCCCACCAATTTGCCTGTTGTCCAGCGTCAGTACGCAACGAGTTGGCAACTAGCAAAGCTGTCACTGTAAGCACGATGCCCACCAAACGCACATCTTGCTGTAGAAACAGCATAAACTTCAGATGCCCAAACACCTTCATGAACACTGGAATCAGGAAAACTATCCGCGGGATCCACGTGAAAGCACCTAACTTGTCCGTAGACGTCTGTACCCAATCTTGTGCATATCGTAGACCTCGGTCCTTGAGCTGCGAGCGATATATGCAAATCACTAGCATGGATAGAACCATTATCTTCTGTCTATGCATGATTGCTTGTGCTAGCAAACCGAAGAAAAAGAGCCCAACCCCAATCATCACACGGCGCAAATTCAACAACTCCGAGAAAATATACACTGCCGACACCCTCGCGAGCTTCAGTACGTCGAGATGCTCCAACACACGCTCCATTTTGGCTTGAAACACCGTGGTCTGTGTCTCACTTCCATTGTGCACCGCAGTACCCTCACACTTACTTGTCAGTATCTCATTAAGCCCAGATGACGCATACGTCTGTGCACGCTGCACGATCTGCGTTGACCGCATCGAGCCACTCTCATCAGTGGCATTCACCGCGCGTAGGTTCTCCACAAAGTCTCCATTTGGGACATCCAGTAGTTCTTCATCGTTGTCGTTCTCTTCTCCACTTTCTTCTAGCAAAGCGTTCAGAACTTCCACTCGAGCCTCTTTCAGCCCAATCTGAAGCTCTGTATTGTCGGGATGCAGGTCCAGTCCTGTAAACAGCATCGTAGTGTTATATTGATGAAGAAGCTAGAGTATTGTAGTGATATTATTCGCTACAAACCTTTCTTGTACCAAATCACAGCGTCTTCGTGTCTGCGCAGGCGGGTGAGCGCTTCGGTGAGCAGCAAAAAGCCGCGGACTTGTGTTTTGTCGAGATCTAAGCATGCGTGTGCTGCGTCTACTGCTTCTTCGAGTGCAGAAACTGTTCCATCACGCAGCAACTGTTCAGAACGGAGCGCCAAGCCATCAACGTCCAACATACCAAAGTATCTTCTTGTCTGTATTTCTCGTTGCCACAACATATGGTTTGTCTAAGTCCGATTTCGTACCTAGTGCCATCTCAGTATTTGTCTGATACAGATAAACCTGTCCTACCGGATATGTCCCGTGGACAAGATTTCTATAAGATATAGCAATAATATCATGTTCAAGATATTCTTGCCCTTCAAGATCTTGACGCAATGCACATTTGTACTGCAAAAGTCTTTGACTTCTGTGCATAAGGTCTCTCAGTCAGCACTAGCCATTCAAGCTTTCGCCATGGGTCGAGTACGCAAGCACGTTGGCAATCTGACAATGAGCAGAGGAAGAAAGTCTGTTTATGGAAGAAAGATGAACCAGGTTTAACTCAAGCACAGCTCGCTGAGAAAGCAGAGAGAATGTTTGCTCTAATCAAAAGGCCTGCGCAGTCGATAATCTCCGCTATTCTTGAGAGAGGTGACTATTTGCAGAACTTGGGCGAAAAATGAAGACTTGCAAGTAAGACGATCGCGACCCCTCGCCTTTCCAGAGCTTGATCAATCTTTAGCAAACTGGGTGCTATATTGTCAGACTCGGAAGATAATGCTGGATGGAAACATAGTGAAAGCTAAAGGACTACGAATGCTGCAGAAGCTCGGTGTCGCAGAAGAAGATCAGCTCAAGTTTTCCGATGGATGGCTCCAGTCTTTTCAGAGTCGACATGGCTTCAAAAGCTTCACGACTCATGGTGAGAGTGGGTCTGTTGATATGGCGGTAATTCCAGGACTATTCGTGCTGAAGTTAAACGATACGCTCTCGCAGACATATACAATTTTGATGAAACGGGTCTGTTCTATAAGTTGTGTCACGATAAACAATAGCTACTATGCAAATTGAAGGCGCGAAGAAGAGCAAAACACGAATAACAGTTGCCCTTTGCTGCAATGCGGATGGATCTGATATGCGCGAGCCTTACTTTATTGGTCACGCCAATAAACCTCGCTGCTTCAAGAAGAAAAGTGGTGAACAGTGGGGGTTCCTTTATCATAGCAATAAGAAGGCGTGGATGACAGGGTGTTGTTCCGAGAATGACTCCGTTCGTTTGATAATGACATGGGAAATCAACGGCGTAAGGTTCTGCTGATGGTAGATAATGCTTCATCGCATTGTATCACAGGAATGGTGCTTCGGAGTGTTAAATTGCTCTATCTACCGTTAAACACCACATCAAAGCTACAGCCATTAGATACCGGTATCATCGCTGCTTTAAAAAGGCGCTATCGCCATCGCCAACTTCAGGCAGCACTTGACAAAGAAAAAGAGGGTATTCAACGTGACATCTACGCAGTAGATCAGCTTACGGCGATGAAATGGGCGAAAGGCTGTTGGCGTGACATTTACAAAGAGCTGGTACTTAACTGCTTTCGTCACACTGCTATTGTGTTGGGGAAAACTTCGTCAGTTCGCTCGAAGAAAGAGACGGACGCGCTTGTCCACGGAGAGCTTCTGGGTACATTCGTCGGCTTCGTATTAGAGATCCTATGGACACCGATGAATTTGTATGCAATCCAGTCGAAGAAAACACTGAGATGGGGACGCTGTCAGTTGAGGAAGTACTGAACGAAACCACGGACTCGACGTTTCTCGATACGGCAGAAGGCGATTCTCTTGAAGAAGACGACGATAACGTTGAAGATGAAGACTTCATGCAAATTAGCCCCGAGGATAAAGTGATTGCTGTTCGCAATGTGATTGCACTACTAGTTGATCACCCTGATCATGAGGAGAGGCTGCTAAAAGACCTGCGGAAGGTTCAGACGCGCAGGAGGGACGAATTGCGGATAGCGATAGCGAATCGGACGAAACAGACATCTATTGGCGGCTTTTTCAGTCGGCGTAGGTGACAGATTTACATCGAAAATTTTTCGGTAGGTCGGCTATCAGATTACAGATTCAGCAGTTGTCAGCTTTTGTCTATACATTGGCCTAACTACCAAGTCGGTGGACCGACTTCATATCATGTATAGCAATATATCGGTTGTTACAGTGATCATTTATGACAGGGTTAACTGTATTACTCCTGCAGTTCTCCAGTACCCTCTAAATGTTGTTGATCGGTCTGGACCTCGTAAAAAGTTTTGATGTGGGGGGCGACTGAATGTCGTTAGATATGTCCGGTAGTGGAAGGTTTGGCTTGGGAACAATTTTAACTTACGTAAGCTGTAAGTATCGATAACGATTCGTGAAATCTACAAGTCGATGAATAAGAGAATGCGTGAAGCCCAGAATACAGTGTGGTCATTGCACACTGTATTTGCGGAATTACAGCAAACGTACGTAAATGACACACGCACGGTACCAACACAAATACGTTTTCGGTCTCCAGTAGTTTCTGAAGAGAAATAGAATCTGTTCAAGGATAGGAGAGAAACAACCAACCAGCATTCTCCACGCTTGCATGCCGCAATAACCTGGTGGACGTTTGCTAGATAAAGTCCTTTGTGACAATGGACGTGCGAGCGCTCGTTATTTCTCGTAGAGGGATAGTGCTAGATGTCGATTTGAGGACACTGGCGCACTCATCAACTAATCGAATTTTAACAAACGGTATACGTTACACAGGACAAGTTCACATAATGACAAAGAGTGCTTCACTCAGACAACTGTGGCACACAGATATGACTGCATCGACAAAACCAGTCCTGCACAGGTAAGCCTGACCTCTATCTCCCTTTCTCTATGCTCCTCAGTACCGCCACGAGACTGCCAAATGCTTCACGCAGCTAGTCGGTCTAAGGCTAATATACTCAGTTCACAATTTACTTTGTCCTGTATGCAGGCTCTCACCCAGCCCGTCTGGCAAGACCTAAACCTCAGATCACACACTCAGCCAATCACAAGAAGACGAGACCGACAAAGTTTAAAGAGGTAAAGCGCACGCCTGTCGAAAATAGAGCCTCAAATTACCAGTACAGTGACGACACTTAAAATCATGTGATCACAAGCGGTCTACGTGAAAATCACGTCAGTTTGAGAAACCGATGAAATTACGGTTTCGTCTGTCCAAGATCAACAAGAGTTGCGCTACTGAACACATGCTGTGGTGCTAATTACATAAACGCATCACTCACAAAGACAAACAAGCAGTTAGGATAATTGTCATCGATAATGTTCGAACAAGTCACCGGATTGGTGAAGTCTGCTGGAAACATGAAGGTCAAGTTTTGGTTTATGAGTATAAACTGTGGTTCGAGAAGCACACGTCTGGTCAAAAGTATTATTGCGAGTTCTACTCAATATTACCATTCGCGGCTCTTTGAATCAACTGCCGGTCAATCACACAAACGGCACAAACCGTTAATAAGAACGATACGTACTCTTGATTCAGATTTCCAAAACCATATGTTTTCGTCGATTTTGGTAATGTCTTGTTATTTGAGTTGGGGGTATTTGGTCCAATTCTGTGAATCGATGCGATTTGGGATATTTGACCTCAATTCACAGTAATGACACAAAAGTTAAGATGATTGACCGTGATTTGTTAAGTGCGCTGGGTGTAATCGCCAACTTCCGACATGGAATAGTGGAAGGGAACACCACCAATTAATACCGACGATAAGTAGAAGTATTTTTAACCCATTAATGGTGTCGAGGAATCGCCTGCCTTGACATGAGACGATGAGATCGCAGAAGTAGTCCGCGTGTCTAGGTAGCTTTTCTTCTTTTTTCTTAAATATATCACAGTGGATGATATATCCATTGGCAACAGCCATGTCGACAATACACAAGAATAACTGCTTGTAATACTTGCGTAGCGATATACATTCTGTATAATGTAGCGCTGAAGTCGACGTTGGTCGTGGACATCCACGCCCCCCATCCCAACACCGAAGTCCAAAACCAACTGCGGGCAAGGCACCGTACTGAGTGTTCCATCTTTTTCGGTACGTAGCATACTAATATACATCGTACTGCATCCAGTAGCTAACATATTCACCGACTTTGAGTCCATCCAACTAAACGCAACTAACTCCGGATGATCCCGTGCTTGAGTGATACGGTAGGTACCTCGCGACATTTTGTGGACGTTTTGTTTCGTGAAGGGAAAGGAAACCAATCCAAGCGATCGGTTCGCGTAGTATCGACGTGATACAAACCCATTTCCAACAGCTTCAGACTCAGAGACACGGTTGAGTAGCTGTCAACCACAATCAAACGTTTCATGTCCTGATTACTAAGTGCTTTCGAGATGTTTATGATGACTGCTTTCGGGCCTAGTCCCAATGTGTGTCTCGCATCTTTCTTCTTCTTTTGATTGTGTTTGTCACCTCCACAGTAGATTTCAACATTAGTACAGACTAGGTAATTCTGTACAATCCAGAACAACGAAAGTTATTTTTTACCTTGAGCAATATGCGGTTTTTGCGCAACACGTCATGTAAAACTTGGTGTCGTACTTCCTGGACTTATCCGGCATAAATATGCGCATCGGGTTGAATTTGCTGCGGTTCGGCATCATACCCTCGTCGAACGAGAAAGCTTTACCCAGTTGGTACCCCCGACGAAATGTTCTCTCAACTACATGTAGGACTGGACGAATTTTCTAAGCTATGTCGGCGCGAGCCCCGAGTTCCGCGTTGTTGTTGAAATGCAAGTACGCCATGATGTCTTCGAAACGTCCGTGCTTCATGAAGCGTGAGAAAGTACCACGAGGTATAGCACCTTCCTCGTCAATAGACCAGTGCTTTGAAAGTCCACCACGAATCAGAGCTATAGCCCTAGGAAGAGCAACGCAATGATGTGAACAATTTTGTGGGCTTGAATACATTTAAATTTCGCCATACTCTTTCTTCAATCTCCTCTAAATTAGGCACACTTACACGAGGGTCCTTGGCCTGCCGGGATAGTAATTTGTTACGGCGGGAAGTAGCGACAGCAGTTATATTCTGCTCTCGATATCGATTTGACTCGTCAGCAATACGAACCCATACTTCTTTTGGCAGAAAAAGAAGAACATCCCCAATGGAGAGTCTACGTATGCAACGGCAGACCTCGTTGGTCCGCATGGTCCATTGTAATAGTCCGTCGCTTGATCCGCTTGGAGATTTCCTGCATAAAACATAGAATCATATGATCCAGAATTAGTATTAATACAATGTGTCTTATTCTATATCCTACAGTCTTACCACTCTGGTCTTCATCGCAGGTTACCCACACCGTTCGCTGCCATATCACGCAGATATTGTTCCGTCTGGCCAAGTAATTTCTTGCCGTCGTCATCATCATTCATTGATTCGTCAATTAAATCTTCTTCATCTTCGTCTAGTGCATGAACCACCTCATTACCCGCCATTATGTCTTCATTGTCAGCACCTGACTGTGAGTCATCAATCCGCGGATGCCACCACATTCGCATCGTCGGCAGCAACCGGTTTAAACAACTTCCGCTTCCCATTCAGCAATCCCTACATGGAGTTCTCACCGTCGAACACTTCAAAGTCAATCACGTCATCAGACTCGTCCGTCTCACTCTTGGATTCTTCAGCATCAGTTGTATTCCCTCTCCGTTGACCATCAGTGGAATCCTCTCCACCACAGTTCTATATTTTTCTGTAGTGTCCGGAATAGTGTTCGTAGGTCTTATACACCCTGGAAGGACGGCTGAGGCATCGATTACTGAATTTGGGGTACTAAGCACGGTATGGGCTGATGGGTTATCAGCAGAAACAGATTCAGAAGGCGATGTAGGACCACGCACAGGTGTTGACATCACCGAAGGACCAACTGCATCACTGGTAGGAGGATCCTTGCCAGCTGCAGCGCAAGCTGCTTAATTGCCAATAGGACCTAGTGCGGGGGTCACCGGAACTAGTACTGGGAGCTCGCGTCCACCTGATAGACGCCTAAATGCCGTGAGCTCTGCCTCTCCTACACCAATACAGCGTTAGTTTCAAACCTAATACAAGGCACAGGTTCCCGTTGCCTTGAAAAAGTCAATCCCACGCCTAGATTCGCCAAAGCGACCTTTGACCCAGGCTCCACGTAACGGTGGTTCTTGGTCATCCCCGTAGGCTTTCGGGGGTTCCATCCTTCCTTGCACAACTCGCGCGCATATTTGCTTTAACGACTTCTTTCCTGGTCGGTCCATTTTCTCAAATGTGAGAAAGAGTGGCTGTCAGGTGGCAGCTGTGGGTTTTTATTCGGATTTTCAAAATTATCCGGCGTGTATATCAGTTTTTTATGGACGGAGAATAATCTCCATCAATCTACCGATCTCCATCTTGTAGGAAACCTTAACTGATTAGCCTCAGACATTTATGTACATGCGGAGATTTAGCCCATTACCAAGTTTGCTGGAAAATAAAAACCTGTAAGAGCGCTTATTCTGTATGATACAGAATACGGGGTTACAAGTGTTAATATAAATGCGAGTCTTTTTCGAAGTAAAAGGCAACTACAGTATGGAATGTACGGAGTATTCAAGCGGATGATCAAACTCGGTCCTATTCAAGGTAGGTTTGATGCGTATGAGGCTCCACACTGCAAGGGTCTACAGGTATAACAGGCTTGTGCGCGACTTTATTAGTAAATCGAAATCTGATTGTCTTGTGAACTGTATTGCAAGTCTGAGTGTCATATTGAGGAGCTCAATTCTGGTATTCATAATCCCTGTTGACATGATTGTGAATTTTCGAGCAGCGATGATGGCTGGTCTTTCGCCGTTTTTTCAGCATCTACAACGTTTTGTCACACCAAAATCACACAAGGTCGGTCAACTTGGTCGGTCGTACATTTTTTATTTCAGTATTGGCGATCTTCACGTATCTCTTTCTTTTAAAATGTTCTTTCAATACTGATGGAGACTCATCTTAACTTCACTTCCACATCATTTACCCCATGTTTTGTATGTTTAGGTTATGGATTTTCATTTGGGTACTCAATGCAAATATTATTAGCACAGCTATTTCACAAGACAGACAACTGTCTCAACTACGATTCACCACAAAAC
>PCFV01000453.1:0-25787 GCA_002812785.1 Phytophthora litchii | reverse complement strand
GTCGGAATAGTAGATCCCCTTGCATACTAGAAGGTGTAGTGACCATTGCTAGCGGGGTCCACCGCGAGTAGAGACCATCGAACTCACCGAGCGAGCCGATTGGGAGGTGACTTTGACCGACAACCAGGTGTCGAGCCGATACTGTCGACGAAGTGTTCTCAAGCAGGAAACTGATCCCCATGCACGTGCTGTCATTGCCAGCAATTCCACAAGCCGAGTTAAAGCCCTTGGCCAGATCTTTCGTGTGCCACGACAACCGTCCGAGCGTGATCGTGTGGCAACGCTGCATATTCGTCACCGTCAACATGTTGTTTGAACTCGACACCTCGACAGCCACGTCGTCGGCAACCACCCGACGGCCAAAGCTATAGACCAGGAACGATGTCATGGAGCGACGAGTGCAGCTGGCTCCATGCAAGTAATCCGTTGTCAAGTACTCAGAGCCATCCTCGAAAATACAGGCCGCGAAAGCCTGGATCTGAGACTCTACGTTCCACTGCGTGTAGGCTGTATTCCCCAGTGTCGCCCTGAATAATCGATATGAGTCGAGTCGATTGAGTTGAGTCGATTCGACTCCGATCGAGTCGGTATTGCCGCGAATGAATTTCCAGGTGGCGGTATCAAACACGCCGTCTCACCGCAGGCGGTAATGGAACGTAGTTTGTAGAGAATGGACGAGTTCGTGCTCGAGGCAGACGTTGAAGCAGGTGTCAATGCCGCAGTAGTTGACCCGTTGTCGGCGATGGCGTGCTCATCGAAAGGGATCTCAATCGTGACGGCATCGAACTCAATGTCTGCGGACAACTCTACGTGCGACGCGTTGAAGGAGACTGCATCGGTGTTGAAATTCAACCCGAGACGCAAAGACTGCTCGTCGAGCGTCTTACGTATCATCGTACTTGCTGCAATCTGGAAGTCGGTCTCGGTGATGGTGTCCACGTTAGAGTCTTCCGTTGCTCGCCACGAAGTAACCTCTTCTTGGAACTGCACAAGTGAGCTATTTTCCAGGTAGGATAGTCCTTCCCATGCCAACAGTGTCTGCGAGAAGAACATCGCGTACAGCAGCATATTGGCTGATAGGGACGCGTTGAATCTGTCGGTGACTGCATCGCTAGTGCTCTCAGTAGTTATTGTGGTTGAACCTCCAACGATTCTTGTATGCAGCGTGTACTCGGGTTCACATCCATGAGGTAGTAGATCGATAAGCCAGTCATTGGCGAAGAAAGCGTAGGTCGTAGCAATGTTCGGCCATCCACCACGCCCTTGACAAGCGCTTCCGATTGATTTCACATACACCGGTTGAAATGCTGTGCGTAGCAGTGTATCAGTTGTAGGCCGAATTGAAAACGACAAATCACTGCTGGTTTCAATAGTTCCAGACGTAGAAAACGTTGACGACAAGTCGGAGGTGACGATCACAGGCACAATGAGCGGGTCGAGCTGCTGCACGTTAAGGGTGGTAAACACTCCAGTCAGTAGCGCCGTTAAGGTCCCTTCGACGAAAAATAACCCCGCTCTCCAGGCCATCGAGTCGTTCTGAAGTGTGTTCCGTGGCGAAAGCACAAGACTCAGCACTGGTACGAAGAAAGTAAGTGCCATCTCGAACGGCTTGGCCAGCATTGCCGCGATAGTCCCCGTATAAAAGTTGTACTTATTGAGGTCGTCCACCGATGCCACTGAATCGCGAGAACCAACGGATACTCCTTCCGTGAAGACCCCTACCAGTAGCATCAACACTGTCACGAATGTAGCAGCTCCAACCAACACCCGAACATCACGGACGCGAATTAGCAGTGGCATTTCGGCTTTCTGCTCTCCGAGGATGGCTGTTTGGCGCAGAGATGACAGCACTGTCCAGTTGCTGTCGGGTACTCGTGCAGCTCCACTTGGAGGTGGTGGAGTGCGCATCGACGCGTAGCAATTTCGACTGAAATCACTATCACAATGGGAGACATCAATAGACATCCGATCTTCTTCATCCGTCACTACTGCATCAATCATCGTCTAAGTAGCAGACAATAAATACTGCAAGTATCTTCCAGAGTGAATAGCTCCTCATAGTTGCCTTTCTTGGACTATAATTTGGTAGTTGAAGTGCACAAATACTCAAAATTTGCATCCATCGCATTTATATCACAAATTACCACAAAGAACATGAACAAGGATTACGAGCGTAACAACGTGCATCCAGGCCTTCGTACGCGCTCCAACAGCACTTATAGCTCTACCTGTCCATGTCATCTCCTCTCTCTATGTGTTGTGCGTGTGTCCTCCCAGTTTCGGCCCGAAAATCGCCCTCTAGACGTCGAAATCAATGCTCAAAGCTCTTTCGTCGAGTTTGCCCTTCCTCCATTGGACTCTGAAGCCTCAATACTCAGTGAACAGCAACTAATAAAGTGTGGACATCATTTACTGTCCTCAATTAATTCTTCAGCGGGATCAAATGGATCTGGATTGAGTTTCGGACTCGAGGATGAGACTGATGAGGTTTTAGATGATGCAAGGGACGAACTGGAGGGTGAGGAAATCTTCAGTCGCGAGATGCAGGCAGCCGACACTGACACCAAAGGAGCAGGCGTGTTTTTCTGTCTACCAAAAGATGAAGACCACAAATTTCGAGCACTAGGCATCGCTTTTGGAGACTACAGAAAGGCTACAAGGAAGAAGAAGGAGCAACGATTCGTGATGATGTTGCTGAAACTGAATAAGACGGAAAGTTTCGTGATCTTTGGAGGGCTAAGAGCTCAGTTGAGAGCTGTGGCAATGAAATTTTACGAGAAGGGGGATGTGGAAGTGATTGAGGAGTTTTATAAAACACTGGAGAAACAGCAGCTAACGAACGGACTACTGCCTATTGCACCAATACTTCGGCGCCTTGGAGGAGGTGATGTGGTGGCAACGCTACTTGCATTGTTATTGCAAGGGAGGGTGGTTTGTTACTCGGCCAGCGCAAGTGCAGCTTCAGCAGCGGTGATTGCATTGTTAGCGATGTTACCATCACAATTGGCTTATTGTTTGATACAAGAGCGTGAAGGAGTGTTTTGTGTGCAGTCTTGTTGTGATTTGACGTTAGGAGAGGAGACTTTTACTGGAAATGGAGGATGTTTGCTGGGAACAAATAACCCACTACTAGTAAAGGCTGAGGATGCACAATTTGATCTCGTGTTGGATCTGGATGCTGGTGAGGTTACGGCACACCCGACAGCGACAAGTGAGCGCGCTTTCGCGTTTGGCACAAAAACATCAGCGTTAGCAGATAATCTGACCCGGCGTTTTACAGATCCAGTGGCTCCAATGCACATGCACATTACAGGACAGCGAGCTCGCGATAACGAATGGGTCTTAGCTCAATGTCGTTTATATTTCGAGGAGCTACTGAATGCCGAACTGACTGCTACCGTTCATGCAGAAAATGATGATGAAAGCGACAAACACACAGATATTAGTCTTGGAATGGGCGACTTATTCCCAATGTCATTCCGTTCAATGCTTGAGGAAATAGCGGCTCCGGTGCTAGGTAGGTTGATTCACGTGGAAGAAGACGAGCCTCCAAATCCACGTTCTGCATTTTGTGCCGACTACGGTTGGAGCTGGACTCTCTCATGGCAGTCTACGAGCAATTACGCAAAATGGCTGGAACAAGAGTTACGTCAGCGTAGGCTGCCCAGTAGTGACACAGGTGGTATGTCTCGAACGGTAAGACTGCCACCCCAGGAAGGCCATGCAACATACACTTACCCGAATGGTGATGAATACGAGGGTGACTTTGTAGGAGCAAAACGTGAAGGATTTGGTGTATATGTAGAGCGTGCAACAGGTAATCAGTACGATGGTGCTTGGATTAATGATAAACGGCACGGGAGGGGCATACTGACTTCTAAAGCGAGTGGGGGATACATCTACGACGGTGAGTGGGTTCATGATGTGCGATGCGGACAAGGACACAGTACGCGACGGAGAGGCGGAGGTACAGGTGGTGGAGAGAGCTACACAGGTCAGTGGCGTGCTAATCGATTTCATGGCCAAGGTGTCTACGTTAATAGTGAGGGTGATGTATACGACGGAGAATGGCGTGATGGTGTAAAATATGGAGCTGGTAAGCTAACAATCGCAAGACAGAACAATTCCAGACGTGAAGAAATGGGAGGTGTGGCGCAGTACGTTGGAGAGTGGATAGATGGGAAATTTCATGGTATCGGTTCGTGTCAGTATGTAGATGGATCCGAGTACTCTGGCGCTTTCAAACATGGAAGACGACATGGAAATGGTATTCTCGTCTCGGCATCAGGAGATCGATATGAAGGTCAATGGTGGCAGGGTCTGCGTCACGGCCAAGGCGTAGTCTTTTCCAAATCATCAGGGACGACTCGTGAGGGGTCTTGGAAGCGCGGCGTCGAAGTCAGTGATGGTGAGTGGCTTATCAGATTCGCAAACGGTGACAAATATTCTGGTGCGTGTCGTCGTGGAAGACCATGGGGTAAAGGTACATGCAAATTCGCCAATGGTGCCGCTTACACTGGCGAGTGGGTTGATGGTCTTCGTGAAGGGCGCGGTACTTGTGTCAACCCGGATGGATCGATGCTCGAGGGAGAGTGGCAGCACAGCGTGTTCGTGAAGGCTGTGCGATCTCCATCACGGTTTGTGGATGTGTCACTTTCTTCTAATACGCCTCCATCGTCACCAAGGCGCTTGCCTTCAGAAGCAGATAATGAAAATGATGCAGAGTATCCAGTGAATGGTACACATCGTCATGTTTATCCAAATGGAGATGTATACGACGGGGAGTTCAATGACGGACATCGAGATGGTTTTGGCATCTTTACCGAGCGCGCAACAGGTAGCACGTATGAAGGTCAATGGGTGCAGGGTTTACGCCATGGTAGTGGTGCGTTGACTTCTGGCACCAAGGATTTTATATATGATGGTGCTTGGGAGAATGACCAACGCTGCGGTTACGGTCACTGTGCGATTAGCTGTGGACGAGAGACGTACAGTGGGCAGTGGCGAGCGAATGCCTTTCACGGGATAGGAAAGTACACGGACGCTGAGGGCAGTATCTATGAAGGTGAGTTTGTGCAAGGCAAAAAGCACGGTGTCGGGAAGATCATCGCCCCTGTTGTTGTGGACCTGCAGTTAGGTCCTACGACTCAACAACAGACAGAGCAGTACTCTGGTGAGTGGCGTGACGGTTGCCGTGAGGGCTTAGGTGATGCAATCTTTGCCGACGGATCGAGGTACTCGGGGCAGTGGAAAGACGACCTTCAGGATGGCGAAGGCACCTTCACATCAATTCAGGGTGATCAATACGTTGGTCAATGGCACCGTGGGTGTCGCGAAGGACCGGGTGTGCTTACAATCGGAAGTTCAGGTGTGATCAAGGAAGGTCAGTGGTGTCACGATGAGCCAATGGACGGTGAATGGACCATCACGTTCCCTGATGGCAGCAAATTCACAGGCGAGTGTGTGGGTGGGCGACCTCATGGACGTGGATTGTGCAAGTACGCTGGTGGTGATCTGTACGACGGTATGTGGATGCATGGTAAGCGGCACGGCCCAGGATCGGGCTTCTTCTCCAATGGCGAGAGCTTCGTTGGTCAGTGGGAGAATAACCACGTAGCATTGAGTGGCCAGGGTGAGTTGACGCTAGCGGATGGTACGATACATGTGTACGCCAAGTGATCTCGATACTTGTCAATTACTGGCTACTCATGTATGTTCTCATTCGCTTAAGAGACCAGCTTGAGCTCTACGAGAAACTAGTGTTCCGTTAGTGGAATCAACACGTGGGCAATCCAGGGTGAAGGAAAGGGAAGATACTTCTCGGATTTCGCCATGTTCAGGGAAGTCCAGAACCCGAAATCGTGTCACTATTCAGCCACTTCATCACCTTTTCGGTTGATTGCAAAACTTCTCGAACTTTTCTCTCATGGCCTTCATCACGTCAGTAGTTTTAAAAAGGATTATCCTGTGAGGATCCCAAACTGTCAATCCTGTCATTTCCCAAATCTGAAACGTCTGTTCCAGAAATCAAAGCCGAGCTACTCCGATCTGTTTGTGGAGCACTGGTGCAAGAATGTCAAGTCCATATAAATTGTTCTTTGCATCCTTTCCACTTCATCCGTCCAAGCCTTCTCACCATGATTTCCAACATACAGTGTACGCTTTCAAATGTCAATACCTAGAATCCTCAGTCGTCGATGTGTTCACATTGATTTGACGGTAGTATCACACCTGAACTCCTAGTGCTGTTCGACGTTCCGAATTTCAATTTTAATGAAGTCATCTATACAAATGACATGTGTCGATAGATGCTCTAGTAAATCATAATTTCTCCTATTCGCAAGAATGTCCTGAGCTAATACTTGCACAAGTAAAACTATAGAGTGATACCCTACAAACCAGATCTGGCTCGCAGAAATGCCATTCCACGAAAACATCATAATTCATTTCCACAGGTCGTCTCGACACACGTTTCTATCCGCCCTCCGTACCCTCATCCCTCTCTCCTCCACAATATATCACATTTCACAAGCATCTTTTCTAAATTTTAAGTTGAAGCTTCATAAACACACCAGCCGACCTTCCATGGCATCTCTCATGGTTGACGACGTCCCTAGCGACGTCTGGACGCCCGAAATCCCCGTGATCATCGCCGCGAATCGTCTACCCGTTCGTCTGTTCAAGTCCCAAGACTCCAAGTGGCAAGTTCAATGGGCTGGAGACCGCATGATCGAGTCCCAAAACACACTTTCCCACTACGAAATTTCGGAGCGCGCTACGATCAAATTCGTGGGTCGTGTGGCCGATATTGACGTGCCTATAGAGGAGAGACAAGAGGTGGAGCTGCTGCTTCGAGAACTTAATTGTTACCCCGTCTTTTTAGAGGCAGAAGAAGCCAAATTGTACTATGAAGACTACTGCAAACAGACCCTTTGGCCAACGTTCCACAATGTTGTGGATGTCTACAGTCCTGTAGACGTTGTGCTGGATGTTGATGCACAACAGCAATTGACTCCTGCTGCACAATTCTGGAATCCAGGATGGCAGAAAGTGGCGTGGCAAGCTTATGCCAATGTGAACCAAATGTTTGCACACAAAATCTGTGAACTTTATGAACAGGGAGATGTCGTGTGGGTACAGGATTATCATTTACTACTGACGCCTAGTTATATTGTGAGGAAACTGAGAGCTGCTAATGTCGGCTTGTTTCTTCATGTGCCATTTCCGTCGTCCGAGGTGTTTCGAACCTTGTCCATGAGGAAGGAACTGCTACGGGGAATGCTCAATGCAGACCATATTGGGTTTCACTTGTTCGAGTATGCAAGACACTTTATGTCGGCGTGTCGAAGGATCTTGGGACTGAGTTATGAACCCATCTTAAGAGGACAATTGGGTATTGACTATGGAGGCCGACGAGTGGCGGTCACGTGCAGTCACATGGCTATTGATGTACAGAGAATTGAAGAGACTTTGGTGAGTGAAGAAGTTCGGGGAAGTGTCGTTGCACTACGTCAAAAGTACCGAGACAAGAAGATTTTCGCGGGATGTGATACCATTGAGCGGTTGAAGGGCATTCCGTCGAAGATGTTGGCATTTGACGGGTTCCTATCGAGATGTCCTGACTTTATAGGCAAAGCTGTGTTGGTGCAGAAAGGAATCCATAGGCGCGGTCGTGTGACTGATTATCTGCAGAGCAAGAAGGAGATTGACTTGGCTGTAGAGGCCATCAACAATAAGTACCGCGATGTCGCCAAAGGCAACGTGGTGGACTATGAAGAAGTGGAAGAGTTTCCGTATAAGGAACGTGTGGCACTGTGGCGTGTTGCTGATGTGCAGATCACGACAGTGCTTCGAGACGGGCTTAATACTACACCGTTCGAGTATATTGCCACGCACAAGTACGCTTCGTACTTTTATGTTATTCTTGCATGGGTGTACTAATGTCTCTCTTTTAATACCTGTGCTTTTGTCTTGAGTAGAACTTCGCCTGGTGTTCTTATCATAAGCGAATTCTCCGGTAGCAGTCGACTTTTGAGCGGTGCATTGACGGTAAATCCCTGGGAACTAGATCAAGTAATCGACGCGCTCCGAGATGCCGTGTATATGCCCGCAAATGAACGTGAGCACCGACGAAATTGTGATTTCCAGTTTGTGTCAGCAAACCCTCCACGGCGCTGGGCCAGATGCGTTCTCACAGATATTCTGAACGCACGGAAGAAGGAAGAATCATTTGTGTACATGGGTACAGGCTTTGGTCTCGATTTTCGCTTGATGGAAGTCAGCGCGCAGTTTCAGGTAAGCTGCAAGACTAACTTTGAGAAGCTACCATGTCACTAACCTACTTGATTCAGAAACTAACGGACCAACTAGTTGCACCTGGGTATCGTACGAGTACAAACCGTGCGATATTCCTCGACTACTACCGAACACTTGCCCCAGATGTAACAAAGGTGATGGGTGTGCGGTGGCCTGATGTACCCTTGAGCGCGTTGGCCATACTTGAACAATTGTGTAAAGACCCTCGTAACACTGTGTTCATCGTAAGTGGTTGTAATTGCGACCTTCTCACTCAAAAGTTTGGCGGAGTACCAGGATTGGGTCTCGTGGCTGAGCACGGATACTTCATCCGACGCGCAGTATTGGGTAATGATGCTCGCATCGGACGTCCATGGGAACGGCATGGTGATATCTTGCAAACAGAGGGTGGCCATCAGCAGTGGCGCGTCAAGGCAGAAAAGATAATTCAGCTTTATGTTGATCGCACGAACGGCTCCACGCTGGAGCTTCGGAGAAGCGCCGTACTATTTCGCTACGGCAAGTCCGATTTTGACTTCGGTGTGTTGCAAGCAGCTGAGTTAAAAGAACACCTGGAGGGTGTCTTCGAGGTAAGTACTTTCGAGTTAAATGCTTTTTTTCGCTTCTCAACGAGTGTCGTTTTTCTTATGAACAGGGTTGGCCTTTGAACATTATTCAAGGCAAAGATTACATTGAAGTGCGACCCGAGGGCGTGGGAAAAGGCAAAATCGTTAGCCACTTGCTTAATAAGATGCGCGTCGACGGCAATCCAGCAGATTTTGTTCTGTGCATTGGAGATGATGTAGCCGACGAGCTCATGTTCGAGGAACTCAAGAAAATGGTTGCGCACGAAGAAATTCCGAATGGTGGGTTAGTGATTTTTGTTGTAGTTGGATAACTGTTTCTAACGGTGCTCGTACATCTATCTTGTAGACAAAGTATTCACATGCACTGTGGGACAGAAGCCCTCCAAGGCTGAATTCTTCGTTGATGACTATACTGATGTAATCGCGCTGTTAAAGTCGCTCAAAGTTGTTGCCACGAAGGTAATTAGTGAGGGATGATATAAAATGCGGTGAGGTTTAACATATTGTGCTACATTTTGAACAGTCCAATCGTAACTATTCGCTGTCGGATATGCAGTCATTCGTACGGGATACTCGACCCTTCCTTTCGTCGTCATCACATGTCAACAGTGGGGTTTCGAGGAGTGCAGCATCCGACTCAGCGATACGAAAGTCATCGAGTCGTCACGGACTCTACAATCATTTGTAAGTCATTTTTACGCTAATGTGCTGGTTACGCGAACTCATCGTGCTTTTGTTGACGCATAGAACGCCCGTCATCGAGGATCAGATCGTGCCCACCGACGGGGGAGGGCAGAGCGGAGTTCGATATCCTTCACCAAACCGCCGCAGGAACAGGAACAAGTGGCTGAATCGCCTGCAACAACTTGGAGTCGTTGCCATCTTGGTCGGCATCCTTCGGTGGCGTAGTGGGGTGAAAAAACCTCACGAAAAGAAGCTGCTGATGTACCTTGTGGCTTCACTTGGGATTGCATGGTCTATCGAACGTGTCCGTTCGAAGTCACGCAAGTAACTCGAGTGATACTGTGCAGATGCTTCATGAAGTCGGGCAAATAAGGTATGGCAATGATCGTACTAACACTTGATTCAATGTGAATTTGATGTATTACTTCTTTTCGTTGACATGAGCATGCAGACGGATTTGTGAGTGCATTTCAGACGCTAATGCCGTTCTCAGCACCCCACTTCTTCATGATGCGCACAATATACTCGACTTGCGGGTTGTTGTTTGCCTTGAGAATGCTGAGCACCTCCTCAAGCTCCACTCGAGTAGCCTTTCCAGCAACAGCGCGTTGGAATACACCAACACAAGCGCCGCGTTTACCTTCCCAGTATTCAGGATCCGGATCAAGTCGCTCGAGAATGTCGAAGGCTTTAGCAGCGTAGAGAAATTCGCCCATTTTGTAGCAGTCATGAGCTATCAGCTGTAGCAGGTTGAACGAGTCATCCGAATTGTCGAGCTTGAGATAGAGATCCCAAGCCGCAGACGGGTTGTGATTCAAAATGTAGCACCTTGTCAGCCAACTCACGTAACAGTAATCGTGGCGATAGTCCTCCTGTTGTACACGTAGCAGAGTTTCAAGAGCTTCTTGGTGTGACCCAATGTTGCAGAGTGAGATGCCGAAATTCCAGTTGAAATCGTCTTCGTTGTAGAGGTACTGCTTGATGGAGTTGAGATAGATATTGACGTCCTCGAATTGCTTGAGCAGATAGAAGCATGAGGCCATGCACTGACGTCCTGGAATTGTATCGCACTCAGTAGGCGACGAACCCACGAGCTGGAAATACTGCTGCGCCGTCTTGACGTGCTGTCGCGATGACGTAGACTGTCCTAATGTGGCATGCACCACACCCTTGAGGATGTACTCCTGCGGCGTAGATGGCTCGACATCCTTGATGAGATCGTACGCTTCCTGAAGCTTATCATGTTTGAGGTAGTACACCACTAGGTTAAGTCGTGCTTCAGGTAGTGCGTCCACAAATTGTGGTAACACTCGTAGCGCATTTTGTCCGTCTTCAAACACCACCATGTTGTGGCTCACTAGGTCATTCTGCTCGACATTATAACCTCTGTCTGTGAGAGTCTTCACTTCATCCTTCGCAGCAGCTCCATTGTAAAGTTTGAACTGATTACACGCCTTGACATTGACAGCCACGACACTATCTGGAAATGCTTGGAGATACGCCTGCATGATCTCAAGCGACACGTCATAGTAGTCAAGTTTGTAGTAGCACATAGCCACATACACATTCAATGCGATATCGTCTCGATTCTCAAGCAGTAGGCGCTTGTAAATGTCCGTGGCCTCCTGAAAATGATTCCGGAAGTAGTGAATCGCCGCCAAGGACAGCTGATCTTCTTTAGAATCTGTAAGTTGTTGATGATACACTAACAATTTGTCCTCATCTCCTAATTTATGAGCACAATGAAAGAGCAGGCGATTCTGTAGTTGTCCTGTAGGTCCCTTCTCAGCTTCCTTGGCTGCCTCCTTGTACATCTGCAAGTAGAACAGACAGCACGCTCGATAGAGATAAATCTCTGGAGTATCGTCCACATCTCTCAATTGGGAATAAGCATCCAATGCTCGCTGGTAATTTCCCAAGTGAAAAGAGGCGTAGGCGAGCCACAAGAGCGTCTTGCGCTTCTCCTCAGCCTTAGCAGGTCCCGTCACAGTCGATGCATCATCACTTTTGAGATTAAACTCGAGAATGGCCGAAGCGCCTGTGAAATCTCTCTTGGCCACACATTCCTCCACTGTCGGTCCCTTCTTCGTCTTCACACGGGCAATCTCCTGTGCCTTTGCACGCTGTGTCTGCTTGGGCTTAGCAACGTACATATTGAAATGGCTACGCGTCGTTTCAAGATCGCAAATGTAGCCATCTCTGATTTGATGTACAGTACACAACTCTAATGTACACCACATTTGTTTGGAAACCACTTCATTGGCAGATCTCGAATATGGCGCGGAGCGAGGAAGGGGTCGAGTCGGAGCGTCGCCACGGGCACCACAAGGCATCCCCAAGTCCCACACGCGGCGAGGATGATGAAGAATCTATTCGTAACAAGCTGCGTGAGTCTGGCTGGAAGAAACGTCGTCCTGAGAGCGAGAGAGCAGCAGATGTAGAGGCTTCCAAGAACAAGGATAAGGGCAAAGAGAAGGCTGTAAAGAGCTCACCACGCGGCGCAGACGAGCGCCGGAGCTCTAGAACATCACGCAGCTCAAGACGCTCACGCTCCCCGCGACGGCGTGACCGGGAACACCGTAGTTCACGCAGAAAGTCGTCGGGTAGCAGACGTCGATCTACTTCTCGGTCGCGGTCGCCTGCGTCGCGCTCCCGCTCGCGCTCGAGGTCGGCGGGTCGACGTCGACGTCGTCACTCTTCGTCCTCGAGGAAACGACGCTCGTTGTCTCGAAGCAGAGACGTGCGGGAGTCAAAGAGATCGAGACACAAGTCCAGATCAAAATCTACGTCCAAGACGCTGAAGAGTGAAGAGAAAGTGAAGAAGGAGAAGGATGAAGACGAGACCGAGACGGAAAATGAAGAAGATGCGAAGAAAGAAGAGAAGAGCGTGGAGAAAGGCAAGGACGAACGCCAAAAGACCAGGAAGACCAGACGATCGAGGTCGGGATCTCCACGCTCGCTGTCTCGATCTTCGAGACGCAGACGTCATAGACGGAACTCGTCGTATTCACGTTCACGCTCTCCGTCTCGTAGTCGGCGTGCTCGACGTGGGTCACGTTCTAGGTCGAGATCAATCCAGAGAGAAAGACGTTCACGTGGACGTGAGCGTGACCGTGATCGTCGCCGCCGTAGAGAGCGAAGCTACAGCCGAAGCCCCAGTTACAGGCGTCGCCGACGCAGCGAACGCTCAAGCTCACGTGACCGACGTGAAGCGAACCGCTCACCGGAACCGCACCAACACCCTCCTGCTGCAGCCGATGCTGGTCCTACTGCTACTGATGCAGTTCCAGCTGCTGCTTCAAACACGGGAGTGAACCCAACCATTACGCAGCTCATGGCTCAGTACCCGACTATGAGTCTTCAGGATATCATCGCGAAGATGCAAGCTTCGAATGTGACGATGGCAGCTGCAGTGGCTCAGAAACCAGCACGGGAATTGTATGTAGGCAACTTGCCTCCTAACGTAACGGGACCACAGCTCCAGGAGTTCCTGAGTACGATTATTCAGCAGGTGGGACTTACTACGCAGCCTGGAAACCCGATCATCAACACTTGGATCTCGACGGATGGTCATTTTGCCTTCTGCGAGATGCGCTCCGTCGAGGAATGTAACCTCGCACTCCTGCTGAACCAACTTTCACTTCTGGGACAACCACTAAAGTTTGGTCGCCCGCGGAGTTTCATGGGCCCACCCCAGCCTATGCCTCTGGTTTCAGCTCGTACGCAGACCGCTCTTACAAACTTGGGGTGCACGCCAAACCCAGCCTGGTTCGCTCAGTCCTCTGCGATTGATGATGCCATTGTGGAGTCGTCTACCTTGGCTGAAGCTACGTTGGCTGCCGTTGCAGCAGCTCAACCTATCGGAGGATCTTCTGCTGGCTCGGCCCACCGTCTCATTATGTCAAACATTCCAGTTGTGCTAACAGAGGACCAAGTGAAGGAATTGGTTGAACCATTCGGAGCTCTTAAAAATTTCACACTGGTAAAGGACGCTAATACGGGGGTATCCTTGGGAAGTGCACTATTCGAGTACGAGGACAACGATGTCGCTTCACAGGCAGAGGAAGGTTTGAACGGACTAAGTATTGGTGGTATTCTTTTGTCGGTTCAACGACAGCCTGCCAGTAGTGAAGCAGCTCTAGCCTCCAATCCCGAGGACCAATCCAGTGCTGTCCTGAAAATGGTAAGGTTTTCGATTTTGGCATTTGAAATATCGAAGATTGTATAGTTTGATGCTAATGTCTTGTGTTATTACAGGAAAATATGGTTTCAGTTGATGAGCTTCGAGATGACGAAGAGTATGCTGATCTCGCTGAAGATGTAGAAGAAGAATGTAAGCGCTTCGGAAGCGTAACTGGCATGGAGATCCCACGCCCAAAGGTTTGTTTAGTGATACGGCATAGCTGAGTATGAAATTGCGACAACTCACAGCTTTCGTTGACGAAATGACAGGACGGAGAGGAGGTTCCTGGCTTAGGCTGCATCTATGTTCGATTCGAGAAGGAAGAAGACGCGATTTCTGCCTTGAAGGTACGTGGACAATTTACACATTACTTTGGTGCGTTGTTTCTCACCAGTGATGTGATTTACTAGGCATTGAACGGTCGCAAGTTCGGCGGGAATATCGTTAAAGTGACATACTTTCCTCTGGACAAGTTCAAGACGAACGATCTGTCGTGATCGCCTTGGTGATGGAGGACACGTCTCCGACTAGCACTGAGGTCTATTCTTTTCTTGTTTCTTTTCTTTACATGCGCTAAGAATTTGCGGAATTGGACAATGAACGTTGCGATGGACGGGCGAGTTGAACTCTCAAAGGCATGCAGGAAGGTTTGTACGGTGAGCGTCCAGGACGTTGCGCGCAGCTCCAGCTAACCGAAACGTGCTGTCGCGTGTGTAGATCGAATCCAATGAACTTGGCCTTCAATGTTGTGTGCGCTAAAACTTCCTCTTGATGGGAGTCGTGCCTAATGTGTGTTTGTGCTATTACTGATTCGCTTCTGTGCTCATGTAGAAGCTTACATTTACGCTGCGAACAACAACTAAAGAATCGATTCCACATAGGTGTGTGCCAATGAATTTGACATGCTCAAATACAGCCATCCGCTGCGACCCTTTCTCCACCGCAGTCATGAAGACCTTGGAAAGGGGCCAAACATTGTGGGTAAATCGGTGCGCAACACAACACTTCTGAACGCGTGGAAGAAGAAAACCCAGCTTGATGCGTCTACATAGCACTCGCTTCTACTGTTAGTGCAAGATTTGGCAGGTGCGTGGTTGGTTACCTCACTCGAAAATCCTTTTGGTTTAGTTTTGTGCTAAGACATGGTTGAATATTAACTTGTCCTGACGTGCTCGCCAATGGCTTGAGCGAGTCAACGCAAGACTTCGTACCAACCGCTTGTGTTCATATAGTTTGCTATTACATTTTCAATTGTGGAGGGTGCGATACAACTCTTTTCGAGATGCGATGGTAGTATCGATATTCACCTTGGGCGTAGTCGTAGAAACTCTCCCAGAGGCTCGCACCATTTTCATCGAAGTCGTTTTCGTGATAGAGTAGGTGGTGTTTGGGTGCTTCAGGCCGCTCTAAACCATCGGCATCAGTAGCAACGGTCGATTTTGTGCTGGAACCCTCGCCCATCATTGTTGCGAATGCTAAAGCAACAGCAGGGGATGACTGTGTTGCAGAAGCTTTTACTTCATCGTCCCAATTACCTGTAGACACTGTCACGAACCGTGAGATTTCCCACAACATGTCTTGATAGTTGTAGCGTGGAACCAAATTCTCAAAATCATAGCCCCTCGATGCATCCTGAAGGATTTCCGAAGGCCAGATCGACGGGAACTCGCCATCCCCGTAGTCACGGCGTCGTCCGTAGAAGTCAAACAAGTTGCGCTTATAGTGCAACCGCCTTTTGCCCCCCCCATGCACAACAACATCGCACTGTTCACGAAAACATGCCAATGAGTAATGAACATAAACACAAACATGATGGAACAACGCACATGATCGCAAAAGAACTCGGAGCACGTAGCACATTCGAAGCTAGCACTCTCCGGAGTTTCTAGTATGTGGCACATGCGTTAGTGGAATTTTGTTATGATAAACCCACACAAAACGACTAACCGCATTGGGCGCAAGTCGGCCGAACAGTGAGCGATAACAAATCGCGCGGTAAACGCCATCGAATCTCCCCGTTGACTTGATTCTGCAATACCAGCAAAAAATACCTATATGAGTGCAACCATCACCTGGAGCTCGAGTGCTGCCGTCACAAATGGTACTTACATAGAAAAATGGTGCTCCGTAGCCGGCACCATGTTGATTGTAGGTATCCACGAGTTGTTTCCAGCGTGTGCGTTGAATCTGACGTTCCTCACGTATGCGGTGGTATGCTTGGCGCCGCCGCCAATATGACTGCACCAGAGTCGAAGCCCATTGTTTCATCTCTTCAGCTTGTTGTTGCATCTCGAGCAACTCACGGACGATATTGCGTGCCCTCCGACGAACTAAAAACTTCTTGACCGCACGCTGAATAACCACAGCTGCTTCTGACCGTTGCTGGTTGCGAAGCCTTCGAGCCTCCGCCACAATGGCCAATGCAAGACGATCGTGTCTGGCACGCCAATGTCGCTGTAGGCGACGTGCTGCTAAATCCTGCTCCTGACGCTGTTTTGCTAACGCCAACAACCCAGCAGCCTCACGCCCACGTCGAGCTCGAAAGATTGTCTGTAGTTTTGTAGCAGCCAGTTCACGTTCCGTGATTGCATTGCGACGTCTTGCAACTTCACGCGTAGCACGTACGCGGCGACACTGGGCCTGGACGCGGACTGCATAACGTTGCTGAAGCTCCAAGAAACGACGTTGCTCCTCTCGGAGATCATACGCCATTCGTCGACCCATGTATCCTCGATACCGACGCTGGATCTGAATAGTAGCAGATCGTTCACGTCTAGACCGCGCCATCTTATGGGCTTGCATCAAGCGCAGTTTGTTACGATGAACTCGTTTTCGAAAGTGACGCTGCACTTTGATAGCAGCTTGAGTTTCCCGAGCGAATTCGCGGCGTCGTTTTGCTACTAGCCGACGGGCCTTGCGTCCTGCACGCATAGCTCGATATCGACGTTGAACAAGCACCGCAGCAAGTAGAAGCTGTTTCTCGTAAATATCACGCAACTCGTTCTGTGCATGTCGAGCTTGTCTAGTAGCACGATATCGGCGTTGAATTAAGGCTGCACAATGCTCCAGATGCGAGACCTTCATCTTTATAATCAACGCTTCTCGCCTCGCTTGCCGTCCACGCCAAATACTTTGCAGTTTTCGAGCGACAGCATGCTGCAGCGCCACTTCTCGCCTTGCAAGTGCTTGTCGCCGAGCTATTCGAGCGCGAAAGAGGTTCTGGCACAGCAAAAAATCAGCAAACAGCATGTCCACATTCAAACTTGATAAAAATTGTAGAACATACCTGAATGCAGGCCGCTGCTGCCCATGATGTACAGAATTCAGCGACATAGCGTCGATCCTTCGCCCGGGAAGCAGGAAATATCCCGGACTGGCTGCTGCTACCAGTGGGGGTGCCAACAGGAGGTAGTCGTAGCTCACCAAAAGGCCACGATGAGCTGAGACTCTGAAGAACTCGAGCTGATACTCGGCAACCATGGAGGCTTAATGTGAGTAACTGCGGACAGGAAAATGCGAGGCGTGCGATCGGATCTTGTGTTATCAGTGGACAGTCAACCAGCACTAGATGTGCTAGCTTTGGTTTTTGAAAAGCGTCACAAAGTGCGT
Source organism: Phytophthora litchii (assembly GCA_002812785.1). Taxonomy (NCBI): domain Eukaryota; phylum Oomycota; class Peronosporomycetes; order Peronosporales; family Peronosporaceae; genus Phytophthora; species Phytophthora litchii. Next base: position 8,429 of record PCFV01000453.1, on the reverse strand, counting down.
TAATTCCTGCGTCTGAGATCAAACGACAGCTCGTAAAGTCGAGCAATTCGAGCTGATCAGCGCGTGCACCAGCTAGATAGCGTAGTCCAGCATCCCCCACACGGTCACAACCGGCAACGATAAGCTGGGTTATTGATTTGCCGTATTTCGCGACAACACGGATCATCCGGTCATCGCATCGACGCACACCAGATACATCAAGTCGTGTTAACTGTTGACAACCTCGTAGCACTGTTGTGACAGCAGCAAGCGTGATATCAAAACATGCTTGTAAGCTTATCTTTTGTAACGCAGGACAACCCGCTCCAATTGCCACTAGAGCACGCTCCTGAAGTTGAAAACAACCACTCAGATTGAGATCTTGAAGCTTGGGGCATTTGCTAGCGATAGCGCGGAGGCCTTCCAGACCAAAATCACGATTGCTGCCATCGGATACGAGGTATAAATTAGCTGCATGGAGCAGCTCCAGCTTTGTGCACCCTGCAGCTAGAAGCCGCAAACCCACGTCAGAAATGCCTTTTACCCCATTTATACGAAGAGTTCGCAACTCGGGACATCCTGCTCCAAGAGCTGCACAAGACGCATCTGTGAGTCCAATCGCCCCGGTGAGATCAAGTCGAGTGAGCTGAGCGCAACGAGATGCCATCCATTGCACACCAGCATCCGTAAGAGCGCTGCTACCCGCCAATAATACAACACACAATTTCGGACAGAATTCCCCTAGTGCTCCACACGATGAATCAGTGAGGTGTGTTCTACCTCGCACACCAGCAGGGCGATCCAGCGCGATGTACTCTAGATGAGGACTGTGCCGAGCTATTTGCACAACACCTTGGTCTGAAATCTGCAAGCATCCGCTGAGTTCCAGTTTACGCAGCAGAGGACACTGAGCTGCCAAAGTCTCGATCAAGACGTCTCCCACCTGTGGACAACGCGAAAGATTCAAGTGTGTGAGTCTTGGAGAGGCATACATACATCGACGAAGAACCCAGTCTCCTAATTGCGGGCAATCTGCAACACCTAGGTGCGTAAGTGAAGCCCCGCAACGATCAATAAGAGCTGCTAGTCCGGCACCACGCACACCCGACAGAGCTGAGATATCCAAACATTCGATATGTGAACAGTACTCTCCCAAAACACGCAGTGCCGCATCCGTGACTTGCACAGCTCCAGCGATAGCTAACTCTTTCAAGTTCGGTACGGCTAGTGCAATCGCGGCCAAACCAGCATCCGTGATAAATTCAGCCCCAGTAAGCAGTAATGTTTCAGTTGTCTGGTTTCGTGCATCAGAGTACGACAACGACAAGTCCTCAGCTTCTTCCTTCGTCAGTAAGAAGCTACGTTGACGGTGACCACGAAGCAAGCCTTGTAGTTTTTGTGCCTTTTGGCTGGTACTGGTAATACGATGGTTGTGAGCAGCAATACGACGTAATGTCCTGTCCGAGACGATCACACTCCATCGCCGCAAATCAACACGAGCACCTTGTAGCAGCTGCAATGGAATATCCGTAAGTGTAGACCCCAAAATATTGTTCTCTGCTTGCTCCGGTCCACAGGGTATAGCTAACAGCGCTAGATGCTCCAAAGCAGTAGGCTTCCCTGATTGTCGTTGAGTTTCATGTGAGGGTAAAGCACAACTTAGTGCTGGGTCTTCCTGGTTTGAAGAAATCTTGTCAGACTTCGGAAGAGACTTGACATCACGTACATTTCCTGGTTCGTTAGGTGATTCTACCGAGCGAGATCTCGTTAGCTCCTGGAGTTTGACATTGTTGGTCGCTCTAAGCTTTTTGCGATGCCGCGCAGTTTTCTGGTTAAATCCTGATAGCTTGTCATCAGGCAGAGTTTCCGGCGTACGTCGTCCACTTTCACCACCAGCCAGACTATGATCAGATGCGATAATTATCGCAAGTTAGCACAAAGCCGAAAACCATACGGAGCCACACACAACGTACGGAGTGAGTTGACGCGATCGAAGCCTCTGATCTTGATTAGAACGAGATGCAACTCGACTCTGGATGGAGCGATGATATTTATCCAGCAGCGTCATGGTATTCATCGAACAAATTGTTGTTCTACCGCCGATGCAGCATAATAATAGCGAGCGACACGCTTGAAGAAGGTGAAGTTATATCTAGCCATGACTCATCACGGCTCAGTACAAGTAGCTGATGCAACCACAATTCTCACCGCTGACCTGCACGGTGCCGATTTGGGGCGTGATGGTGGAAAAGTAGATACCTTCGCTGGCTTTGTTTGAGGAGCACTTTGGTTGAGAAGTGTAGCCGTCAGCCGTCGCTGTCCTTCACTTGTAGGTCTTTGATGTCGTTGGTGGCTACCACTAACAGCACTGAAGGGTCTGCGTTGGCATGTCGGCTTTGATGACGACGCTAAAGTGCCTCGCTTTTGAGTCGATGGAGTTGATACAAATGTAGCAAGCGGCGCTTGCAATACGGCGAGTCGAGCTTGACGTACCATTGATGCACTTGAACAACGTACTTGACGTCGTGTATCTTCTTCGTATTTTCGCTTGTCATCTTCGTCTTTCATACTGCTCAAACGAGTGGAAGCGCATCTGGCAGTTTGCGGTCTGGGTGTTCGCGCGTATTTTGCATCTAAGGCTGCATCCTGATCAACCAACGACTGCAGTGCTATGATTTTCGCTAATGCCTCTGTAGCTGGGTCGACTGGGGGTTTTCGCCGCCTTGCAGCAGCTGCTCGCTCTAATTGCTGCCGACGAGCACGCTCGAGCACTTGTGCTCGTCGCTCTGTATCATCCTTGACATAATTATCATAGTGCTCCACAAGTTGTGCGTATTGAGTTGGCTGCGTACGCTCCAACGTTTCCAAATGTTGGTGCGCATGACTCGTTAGAACTGCGGAGTGAGCCTCACCTGCTGCGAGCTGCGTGACACGCAATCCAATCAGTGAAGTCACGAGATGCGGTAGCGTGTATATTTGAGGACACGAGCTCAAGCCGCATTGACCCATTTCATCATTGCCCCAGGCAAAAAGCCTACCATCAGGAGACGACGCAAGAGAATGATTCTTGCCGGCAGCCACCGAGGCGATGTTCAATGGAGGCAATGCAAAACCACGAGACGCTGATACTGCATCAAAGTACACTACGCGCGTAGGTACAGAGCGATCTCGACAATCTCCAACACCAAGTTGACCATTTGAATTCCACCCAAACGCGTAGAGCTCATGTGGACCGCAAATTGCAAGAGTATGTGCAGCCCCACAGGCGACGTACGTGCATCGTATACCGTCACGCGGGAAGACTACTGGAGCAAACCAAGATGAGCGTTCACCGTCGTTTACAGTGTCTGGAATTGCTGCAATGTTGTCATATGTGTTGATACGTGCAACTTGTCGACCTAGACGACCATGATCTCGCAGCCCACAAGTAAGAAGATCGCCACTAAGTAGCAAAGCTGCACTATGCATATCCCCACAAGCAACGTGCATCACTCGACGGCCCTTTAACGCTAATACTTCCATCGGCGAAGACACCGTATCAAAAGTTTGCTCGTGAGCATTCAGGCCGTGGCCCAAGGCTCCACTACGACCGACACCCCACGAAAACACGTCACCATCTTCAGCAAGTGCAAAACTATGGTTTGCACCACAGGCAATCTGCACGATGCGTTTGTGTAGTAGTGACTGAACAACTCGCGGGAATCTTGATGGTTCCTCGTCAGTACTTGACGATTTGATGTTCCGTGAACGGGTCTTACACTCCTCACCCCAAGCAACCAAATAGCCTTGCTCACTCGCACCCACCATACATTCATCACCACAAGCTACATCCAGTAGCATACGACTCAACGCTGCATCCGCTCCGATATCTTGGGAACTTCGAATGCTAGTAGTGTCACCTGATCCTAGCACGAGCACCTCGCCGTCATGGTACAGTGCTAACGTTTTATCTCCATGGCCTGTGAGTTTCACAAGGGCATTGCTTTGATCCAGTGATGCCCTTGCAGCCGTTGCTGGTTCTTCAGTCGCTCCCAGATTTGCATTAGCAGTCATAGCCTTCACAACAGCAGAAGCTGCTGAAAGCCTTCGACGCGATTGATGCTGCGCTGCTTGCGCAGCTGCCTGATTTGATGCTTCCACGGCTGCTACTGCCGCTATCGCTCCTGGCGGCATGGGCATGAGCATCGAGCATCGAGCGACCAGTGGTCGAGCTCCCAAAGTACTGCGTCGTAACTCGATTTCAGTAAACTCGTGAAACGTAAACGGTAGTTTAGGCTTTGGTGGAAGTGATTGCTGGGAGGAAACTCCAGCAGTTTTACCAGTGGCAAAAAGATAGTAGCCATCGCGAGGACTTACGTATGCTTGCACCGAACTTGGAAGATGAACCACACGTCGACCGTGAAATCGGGGATCCAGACTGCTGGTTGTGTGTTCAATTACAGCAGCACCACTTCGTAGTTCTTCAAAGACACCACTGTTCACAGCTGCCACACGGAAGTACTGTGGTTCCTTCCAGTTCTCTTGAGTGAAAACGTGCAGCGACGGTAACACCCGTAACCCAGTCGGAAGGTTAACAGGTGATACTGTCACAGCTTGCTCCGGGGCGATCGAGCAGCGCAATGCGACGGAATAAAAAGCTGCCATTCCACCCACTGTCACACTCACGGTTGCTGGCACGAGCGCAATGCTCGCCACACCGGGAGAAAGACCAGCTCGACGCACCAAAAGTCCATATTTCTTAGTGGATTGGGGCGGACAGTCACTGCGGACAGAGTTGGGCATGTCAGTACAAGACTAAGCAAATTTCGGCCAAAGCACTATTGAAAGTCAAATTCCAATTATAACAACAACAAACTTTACCCGATGTAGCACCATTTTAACCTTACGGTTTGCGGCCACCTGCCACAAACGAATCCTCTTGTCGCCAGGCACAGTCGACATCTTCAAACCCTGCTTTCTCCAGTAATTTCAACTGTTTAAACAGTGCCATTTGCCCCACATGATCTGCAAACACAACATGACCTCCTGGCCGCAAAGCTTTCCACGTCGCTTGAAATAGTTGTTCATACGTCTCCTCCACTGACATCTTCCCCTCTTGAGTACAATAGTGTGGTGGTTTCTCCGCCAGCACGTGGAAGGCCAAACATGCCACCACTACATCCACGGGCTCGTCAATCAACTCCGTTTCTCCCGTCACTACTTTAGCCACAAATTCTGTTCTGTCCTTCACTCCTTGTTGCACTGCCTCAAGTCTCTGTGCTGCCATAGTTAATCTCTCTTGAGAGGAGTCTATTAGAACGAGTTGTGCTGTTGGATAAGCTTCTAGAACGGCAGCTGAAGCTCGACCGCTGCCAGCACAAAGGTCCAGAACCTTGAGACCCCCACACGGAGGCAGTGCTAGTACCAGTTCTGATAGCATAGCTTTGGCTTGAGACATCCGTCGTTCTAGTTGCAGATCGTACCAATAGGCGTCGCCCCAGAAACCTCCACGTCGCTCTAAATTCTTGAGCCAAGTGTCAGAGGAGATAGCGTCGGCTTTGCGCTTGTTCTGACGGCATTCTGGGTTAGCTTTCGAGCTGGTGCTGTCGAACGGAGCGAGTGACATCTTCTTGGTGCCCGATGGCGTCGTCACGGACACGAAATGCGGACTCGAGTCGGTCGTCTCCATTGTGCTGTTTGTCAATTGGCCTGTGGATTTTCAATACGAGCGCTGATTGGTCAATATCCGATGTATCATGTGGACCACTCTAGTTAAAGTGCAAGTTGAAGTGACACTGTAGTCAACTGACGTTATCTGCTGCGAACAAAGCTGAGGAGTTTGGGAATGAGTTGTTGTTTTCTGATAGTTATGACGTTTGAATTAGAGAGAACAAGCAAAGCCACTATGAGTAGAGCTTCCCATTGACACTTGAGGTCGCCGCTCATTTTTACGCCTTGTAGGCCAGGTAGGCCTCGAGCATGCTGGCTGTGGCACTGTTGAAACCCTTGACAGGGGCATTCTCCGTGCGCGAGGCGTTAAGTTGCGCGCGCACCTGCTTGGCGAGCACCTTGCCGAGCTCCACACCCCACTGGTCGAAGCTGTTGATGCCCCAGATGGAGCCCTGCACAACGGTGCGGTGCTCGTACAGAGCCAGCAGCTGACCGGTCGAGTACGCGTCCAGCTTCTTGAACAGCAGCGAGATCGACGGACGGTTGCCCGGGAAGAGCTTGTGGTTCTGGAGTTTCTCAGGCACACCTTCAGCCTTGAGGTCCTCGAGCGACTTGCCACGCGCGAGAGCGTCAGGCTGGGCGAAGAAGTTCGACATGAGCTCATCGTGGTTCGACACGGGTTCGCCGGCAAGCTGCACGGGGTTCTGCGACTCGCAGAAACCCAGGAAGTCGCACGGCACCACACGGCCCTGGTGGATGAGCTGGTAGAAAGAGTGTTGGCCGTTCGTGCCGGGTTCACCGAAGTTCACCTCACCAGCCTGGAACGGGAGATCCACGCCTTCCACGGTTACGCGCTTGCCGTTGCTTTCCATGTCCACCTGCTGGATGTGGGCGGCAAAACGCAGCAGCGCCTGCGAGTATGGAAGCAGAGCACGCGAGCTGTGGCCCAGGAACGACGAGTTCCACACACCAAGCAGACCCATGATTACCGGCAGGTTGCTGCGCAGCGGGGCATCAAGCAGGTGCTTGTCCATGGCATGAGCACCAGCCAGGAACTTCTCCGTGATGTCGAAGCCGTACTGCAGAGCCAGAGGCAAGATGCCAACAGCGCTCGTGACACTGTAGCGGCCACCGACCCAGTCCCAGAAGCCAAAGATGTTGGCACGGTCAATGCCAAACTCCTGCACAAGAGGCACAGCCGAACTGGCCGCCACCATGTGCTTGGCGACAGCATCCGCCTCGCTCGTTCCCTTCTTGGTGAGGTCGTCCACAAGCCACTTGCGCAGTGTGCGGGCGTTCAGCATAGTCTCAGCCGTAGTGAAGGTCTTGGACACGACCACCACGAGTGTCTCCTCAGGGTTGAGCCCGTTAGTGGCGCGAGCCACGTCTACAGGGTCCACATTAGCCAGGAAACGGAGGCTGCGGCCCTCGGCCGCAGCCTTGGCAACGGGTTCCTCACGCAGAGCCTCGAACACAAACTCAGGGCCAAGGTAGCTGCCTCCGATGCCTATGGAGATGACGTTCTTGAGCTTCTTGCCCGTAGCACCCACGAACTTCCCATCACGCACCGTAGTAGAGAAGGCGCGGATGGCTTCCAGCACCTCGTGCACATCAGGCACGACATCGTGGCCGTCCACAAGGATCTTCTCGGTCTTAGGGGCACGCAGAGCCATGTGCATGACGGCGCGGTCCTCCGTAGCATTAACATGCTCGCCCGAGGCGATGGCCTGCAGCTTCTTCTTCAGATCAGCGGCTTCAGCCAGCTCGAACAGCAGATCCAGCGTCTTGGACGTGGCGTTCTGACGCGAGAAGTCGAGGTAGATGCCCTGCTGCTCCGTGCGCATGGCAGCGTTGCGCGCGTCATCAGCGAGGAGCTCGCGCAGGTGCGTGGCCTTGATCTCGGTGGCGTGCTCGGCTAGAGCCTTCCAGGCGGGAGTGTCGTTGATCATGATAGAGAGGGAACTTCGGAGACCTGCGTGCTTGAGGGCTAATTGCAGAATGAGTTCGGAGTGCTGATGTTGTGGATTTCGTAATTTTTTCAAAGTCTCGCAGGTCTGTGGTAGCCGGGGCAGTTGAAGTGGGGAGGGGTGTAGACTAGACGTTTGTATACTTTGACAAGGATGGAAGCGGGGATCCCACTGTGATGCAAAAATGAATCGTATTCGAAATAGCAGGCAGTAGGCTGAATATTTGGTTACACAGGTTGTTAGCTGAAATGTGCGAACAAGATGTTGACGTTGTCTGCTGCCATTGGCTCGGGCTCTTGTAATGGCGAGGTGGCGCATAAACTCGAGACATTCGCGAGATGACGAGGTTGACGGGGTTGCAGAAGGATTCGTTGCTGGAAGCTCACTACTCGGTGGTTCGTGTTTCGTCAAGGAAAAGTGGTGGTGGCGAGGCGATCGGTCCACCATGGACGCATTTGTAGTGCTTCGGCAGCGCCTCTTTGTAGCCTCTGCACGGATTGCAAAGACTGCTCGGGATCGACGTCAAGAGCATAGCACTTTGTAATCTCGGTATATAGCATTCGTATTGACGCTTGGTGGTTTTCGCGGTTAGTGTGCCGTCAAGCAATTGCTCTGTTATACGCTGCCCACCGACAGCAGTGAGCGTATCATATAAAGCCGTAGCAAGGTCGCCATACTTGACGCCGGCTATCTATTGCGAGCAACATCGTGCGGAATACTCACGGCCACCTGCGACAGCTCGCTGCGCACCTCAATGAAGCACTTGACAAGTTTACTCGTGCAGGCTCGGATCTCAACAGCGGGTATTAACGGATTTTCCCGATTACAAGCCCT
>PCFV01000452.1:0-25828 GCA_002812785.1 Phytophthora litchii | reverse complement strand
TTTATGTGGGTTATGGAGGGCACCCATAGGATAAATATAGTTTGATTCATTGATCTAACTGAACTTAGCGGGAATAGGGTAGATTTAAGACTGAATATATTTATAGTTAATTACCTGAATTTGTGCTGTTGTAGCCATCGCTGACCTCCCTGCCCTTCTTGTTACAGGTCGTCGGCAAATAACTTAACGCAGTAGTCACTCCTTCTGCACCTAGGTAGGAGTTAAACATGGGCGACATCCCGAGCACGAGGCTTAACGATGGACAACCAAACGTCCCTGCTGGCCCGACCGGGAATAGGGATGGGCGTTGTCGCCATCGACGATTGGCTAGCCCCGCCGGCTGCTTCCAGCAAAGCTCGGGTCATGAATATGCAGCGGACACTCAGTCCTTCGGTCCCGACGCTACTAGTGCGCGTCTCTCTCCACACTCTCGCCGTCCGCATCTTAGCTCCGACAACCCGTGCGTCCGACACAACTAGTGTATTAGTCTCCACATGTTACTCTTCCTGTAACAAATCTTGACTGAGGGTCGAGTCGACATACCGCCGCTCATTGCCCCCACCTACGTAGCCCACGTAGCCCAACCCGTCGCCTATACTAAACCTAGCACTTGGCGCAATTCTTATCCTACTGGACCTCTCCCTCTTCGTGTTGACTCAACATCTCCGCGGCCTCCTTACATACGCTCTACCGGTGTCGCCTGGCCTGCCTGTATGCACTCCCCTTGCTTCTGCCTGTACGTCTACCCTCCTGTGATCTTCTACTATCGCACCTTCAACTTCAACCGCCGCCAGTCGGTGGCCTCAGTTCTCTGGCTTGCACCCGCCACCACCTACCTCTCTTCAAATACACTCATCACAGACTCCACCACTGTGGGCCACGCCACACTCGTTGTCAAGCCAAGCGCCTATTCTAGCTCTCTTTGCACGGGGTGTTGACAGGACACCTAACTACACAGTAATACATATTCACAATTTGATTTGGAACTATCCGGCCAATAGGGAGGACAGAAAGCCAGTCTCTTTCCTTCTCGGTCGATTACTATCGACCAGCCACCGTAAGTGGCCATGCGGCATTCACTTGCCTTTGTGCACACAAGCACTTGGTTCCCACGTCAACCACCACCAAGCATGACTCGAAAGGCTAGCTCCCATGGCGCTATTGTGCCACCTAAATCTAAGACCTCGCGGATGTAGACTGTCAAGGCGGCTAAACCGAGAGGCAAGCATGCCTCTCAACAGGAAGCCCACTCCGGGTCTTCCACGGCGGCCAGCTCTTCAACTACCGTCGCTGCTGCTAAGGACGGAAGCCCGCAACGTAGTCACCCCCACTCTCACTTGCCGGGCGACCGACGAAAGTGATGGTCGAGCTTGGGCGAAGGCATCCAAGGAAGCTGTCTCCTCCAAAGCGGTTGAGGAAGCAGCTGTTGCTAAGAAGCGCGCGGCTTCTAGTTCCCCTCGTCGAGATTCGATGGAGAGCAAAGGGTATCGGAGCTTGTTCGATGCAAGCTCCGACTCCGAAGAAAAAGCGTCTGTACACGAGCCCCGTGAGATCATCCGTGATCTCGATGAGCAGCAAGAACGATTCTGTGCTACTCAGGCGCAAGCTCCCGCTGAAGTTGCACCTCCAGCCCGTAGTACGCCTTCATACCCTAAGGGTTATTACCCACCTGACGCGGGATCGGGATCTCCTTTATTTCTAGAGAAGCTCCGAGCTCCTCGTGGTTTAATCCACGGCCGGACCTCTAGGTGCCTATGAACGAGCACTCGTTCAAAAGGAGCCGCTCTTTATCGATAATATTGAAGCGGCTCGCTGTGTGCTGCTAGCAGCACACCGAATTCCTCTGAAGAAGTTCACCAGCCTCCACAAGAAACCGGAGGACCGTGGTGGAGTCTTTCAGGTGTGGGACGTTCGTCACCGCTGGGTTTGCGAGCGGCACACTGCCGCGCGGTGGCCAGGCTTTTGACACCGGAAGCACCTCATCGGACGAGGTGTGCCTGTTGAAAGTGAATGCGGCGCCCATGCTGATGGCGTCAACTCCCGATGTCCACCGTAGAGTTGAATCGCATTCACTTCCACCGGTTCCGGTTCTGGTCCATGATTAATAGGTCTTGAGACGTCGAACGCTTGCGACGTCGCGACAATATAGTCTTCGCGGATCACGATGGCGAAGGCCCCTTCCAGGGTGCTTGGTGTCTTCCTTGTCAAGTAGAAACGCTGATGACCAGCGTTCATGCCTGATATGAAGACGTGGACTTGCGTAGCCATGTCGACTGGATGTGTCGTGATGCACGATACGAGGTGACGCGTTGAATGTACGCGAGCATGGACAAGCATCCCTGCTTCAACGACAGGTATGCCGATCGCTGAACGCTCTCGTCTTGAAGCAGCTCGAAGGCGAGGCGCAAGTCAGCCTTCATCGACTCCATGGTGGGGAAGAACGAGGCATTGGCGACAAGCTTGCCGAGTACCCACTCCTTGGCCTTCTCGGTCAACTTGGAGAGGCGAAAGCGTGTGCGCGCGAACTCGGTTGACAGCTTCCGAGCTTCAATGGCAATCTCCACTTCACAGAACCACCGGTGCAGGTGGAGGTGACCTTCGCCTTCGCCACTGTAGCCGGACTGACGACGTCAGTCTTGATTTTGGTCGACATGGGAGTTGTCGCTCGTCGACGGAGGTCGGTGAACGCACGTGACATGAACTTCGTGTGACCCCGTCACAATCTTCCGTGCCCGCCGTCAGCAATGTCTTGACGAGCCCGTCGACGGAAACAAAGGCAAGGTAAGCAAATTCGTAATTAACTTTAGTTTGGTCTATATAATTCTGGCCGAATCGCCTGGCTGATATCAGTGGTGTGATGTACACCACTGATCCAAAGTATCCCTTAAGTGGAAACCTGAAGTTGTCCACTTCATAAGGGTGTACCCATTCATTGGGTCGGGTACTGTAGTTTTACGCTAACGCCGCCAATGGTGGTTACTTTGAAGGTTCCTATTCAATGAATCAATCCATAGGAGTAACTTCGTTCCTCATATCCTTGTGTGTGGCCGTCGTCGTTCCCGTTTGGCTATAGCGCGTAGGTGTCGCTTTCCTGTGTTCCAGAATTCTTTCTGCTATCGTGATCGATTCGTTTTGATGAGCAGCTCGGTTTCTGATGATCCATAACACGGTGTTGCATATGGAGCATAAGACCCACCGATTCCGTTTCCACTCCACTTCAAATGCTGATGCGTCGTCCACAAATGTTATCCAAAGTCGTCTACGAATTGTCCTTGACAGAGGAAGAGGTTTACTGGAAGCGCAATTCCCCTTGTACCTCTGGATTTGGACGGAGCTATGCGCCATCCCCGTCCAATGATTAATGAGTAGGTGCCAACATTATTGAGCGTCTGGGCACTCCCAGAATATGTGCGCTAGTGTTTCCTATTGTCCTGCACACTTCTCCGACTTGTGGCAGCTGATGTCTAAGTGCCTGTCGTCAAAGTAGAGGTTTAATTGTCTGGTAGCTAGTCTGTAGTTTACCCACACTTGATACTCTGTGAGGGTTCCCGTGTGTCCACAACTGTGCAGGTGTCTGCTCCATGACGCCGTACTGCCATCGATCTCTCGAAATGACCTCGGCGATGTGGATTTGTATCTTATGAAGGGCTGCTGTTTCAGTGCGGTAAGTACACGCCGATTTGAGACTGCATCTCGGACTTCCGATGGAAAACTGTGGATGCTTGGGTGTACATCAAATGCTAGATCTCCTTGTCCCGCGACTTAAATTAATAACTTGCCGAGTTATTGTAAAAACTTCGTCAATACTACAATGACTCATCGAATCCATACAAATGAAAGTAACGAAACTTGATGTGAGCTTTACTAAAGTAGCTTTAGATTCGATTCATTGCACCAAGACGTCCGATCTTCTAAAATTCGGCAACATACAAACACACAGCAGTGCCGATCTCGTACGAGTTGCCCGTGTACTTCAACAAACCCGTTTTGCTGTTCACCTCGAACACATACATGTCGTTCGAGTTTTGGTTCGCCACAATGAGCCAGTTGCCATAAATCGTAAAACCACGAGGAACGGTACCGCGCGTGCTCTCCCAGCCCAGCGACTTGAGGGTACCATTCTTCTTGATCTTGAAAATAGCAATGGAATCATGTCCACGGTTCGACGTGTACAGGAACTGTCCGTTGCTGGAAAGGTGAATGTCAGCGCTCGTACTGCTGTTCTTAAAGTCACTCGGCAGCGTCGTGATCTTCTGCAACGCCTTGCTCGAGAGCAGAGCAGCCGTTTTGTCAATCGTGTACACGCCAACAGTGTTGGAGATCTCGTCCACGACGTACGCAATTTTTCCATCAGGGTGTAGTGCCATGTGGCGGGGTCCCGATCCAGGTGGACGGGTCACCGTCTCCAGGCTCTGCAGCGTCTGTTTCTTCGCGTCAAGATTGTACTGCAACAATTCATCGCTACCAAGGTTAGCAGCAACGACGTGCTTCGAGTTAGGCAGCCACGTGGTGCTGTGGATGTGGCCAGTAGCCTGCTGGTCCATGACGACCTTGCTACCATTCAGGAATTCCTGGTGGAAGCTCTCCTTGGCAAGCGAACCGTCCTCCTTTAGTGGGAACATAGTGAGACTTCCACCGTAGTTGGAGATGACAACGAAGTCCTCGTCCGGACTCAAGGAGATGTGGGTAGGCGATCCACCGTGGGTCTCGAGCGTGTTGAGCAGCTCCAGCGTGCCGTCATCGTTCAGCGTGAGAGCAGACACGAATCCGGTTTGGGTACCGGGGTGGTCTTTGGACTCGTCACTGACGGCGTTAATGGCGTAGATGACGCGCTCGCCCGAGCTGAAGGTTTTGGTCGTGCCCTGAACGTACATGGGGTTGATGCCAAGGGGGGTGACTCCCCACGGTGTAAGGGAGCCATCCGTCGTGTCGAACTTGTAGGTGTAGATGCCCTTGCCCGTACCATTGATCCATCCCTCGTCGCGCGTGTAGGTTGCAGCGAACAGAATAGGTTGCGATCCGGTTTGCTGTTGCTGGGGCGAGCCAGCGGAAGCCCCCGTCACGGCGGCCACGAAGGTGAGTAGGAGAGTCGGGAGGTGCATTTAGTCACTCTGACGATCCGGTTGTGTCTAGTCCCGCAAATACAAGAGTGAGGGTGAAGTGCTGTTCTCCATCCAAGGCTAACGGCACCATCTACAAAGATGCCCTCACGTAAGCGCAAGATGCGGTTAGTGCTTACGTACGGTTACTGGCCTTAGTGGAAAGGGACGGAGTCCATCTTGGACACATCCGATTTCCATATCATAGGGAACCCACTCAACTTTACATGCGGGAAGGTGCAAACTTGGCTTGACGACAACAGCCGTCTTCGAACAATGCTAGTGTTCGGAGATCAACGGGTGTCACCTAGAGATTCTAGTCTAGATGATCTAGCAGTGCTAGACTAGCGTGGATTTTGCAGGTTTCACAAACAAAATTTTACTTGCATGCTCGCTGAAGGACTCGCAGGGTGACTCTTGTTGATTATTTAATAATTGATACATCCTATCGGTAGTGATCGCCGGAACAGAGATAACGATTGTGAGATAGTGATTGTGCAGTCCATAAACACATCGTTCGAACAGGATGTATGGATTATATGTATCTTGAAGTTTTCAGTTCGCCACGTTGATGGTGCAGGGTTTTCCATCTGGAGGCGACACACGCTCGAATGCTCTCCAGGGACAGCCGATGTCTCGTGTCTGTACATCGCGTAAGGTCGTACAGTACTGGTACACGGCCAACAGCCAATTTACAGGATGAGTACGGATTCCTACGTCAAGCAAGTACCAGTTGCATCAGTGGTGTGCTCGACATCTGAATTCGTACTCCAAACGACGACGGGTACACTTGCACCTGTTGCATCCAAACTAGTTTTACAACTTGTGGTTTCTGGATTCTGTAGGATATCACAATTTGTGATTCATAACTTGTGACAACATGGTTCATATCATTCTCACGTGTCGAACAGCAAAACCAGATTAATCCACACACGTGAGCCTTGTGTCAAGACTTTGCCCAGAAGGCCCTGACTTGTCATTGTCGTCGTGATCAGAGTCACTGTTGGCATCTTGTACGACCGACGCCCATTGAGCCATCTTCTTCATGCCGTCAATGGTCAGCAGCTCAACGAACTCCGGATGTGCCTGCCACGCGAACAGCCACTCCTGCTCGCGGATGTAGTCGTCCTGATCGAGATCGGCTTCACGGAAAATCTGATTCACGGCAAGTGGGATCTCTTTTTCCACCTCCTCCATCAGCTCCTCAATGGCTTTGACGCTGTTCGCCACAGCTGCATCCTGGACAGACGACAGTTCTTCAACCTGCTCGTTCGCCATTTGAATCTGTACTTGATCGCGTAGCAACTTAGGGAAGAGCTTTTTTACAGCACGAATCCGGCGCTGCATGGCTTGAGTAAGTTCCTCGCGAGTGATTTTCCCGTCTCCTGTCTTGTTCACAATTTCAAACAGACTGTGGGCCTTCTGCTCAAATGTACCCTTGGTCATCAGATACACGCCCACCACGAACTCGTCCAGCGTGAGCCAATCCTTTGGTGTAGCATGGGTCTCAAAACTGGAAAATACAGCACCTGCCAGTGCGGCACTTTCACTGATGTCTCTCATGTCTTCATACTCATCGCTCAATGCCATACAAGCAGCTGTAAACCCACCATAATAAAGTTTGCTATCCTTGTCAGCGTAGTCGATGAAGACAGCAGCCAAATCCCTGTAGTTCTGAGTGGAGATGCCACCTTTGATGCGGCGTGATGCCCTGGCCTTCGCCTCTCGCTTAGCTGCTTCGTCATCTTCGGGTGTTTGTGTGGCATCGGTCGTAGTCGCAACTTTCCCGTCTGCTGCGATAGATTTTGGAGTAGATAACGATTCAGTCTTAACAGGAGCTTGCGGGATCGGTCGAGGTGCTGTCCCGTACATCTTCCGCGCGCGACCGATGAACGCATTGAGCTGCGTGAGTGCGACATCATCAAAGAAGAGCTGAATGGTGTTGGCGTGTAAGAACGATGACACCTCGAAGGTCACCTTGAAGTCAATTTTGCAGTTTCCAGGTGTAGCACACGGCTTGAAAACCCATTCACTGTCATCAACAACACGCCAATTGATCAGTAACAGTTGAATTCTTACCAGACAACAACCACAAACCTCTCAATCCGTTTGAACGTCGGCGAGTCGATCGCTTTCGTCACAATTCTATTGGGTCTGTCACGTACCAATTGCACACAAGAACACAACATATTAAGATCATCATGTTCATTGTTCGTTTGACCAGTAGACGCACCGGATCATGAGTACACGGGACGTGTAGGACTCTGTGAAAATATTAAAGCCGATACGTAGGGCTGCCTCCATGACGTTGTCGTTAGGCCTTCGTAGAACGCGTGACTCGACGCAGAAGGGCAGGAACTCGCTGTATCGGTCTACATCAGCCACCACATCGAACATCTCGGAGCAGGAGAAAGGCACAACGCGCGTCTCGGTGTGCGACTTAACCAGCGACTGCGACGGCGACGGGAACGAGAAGAACGAGGCACGACTATCTAGATATGAACTTCTTGTCCTCAAGACGCCCAGGCGGCGCAAGGCCCCAGGACGAAGCATCGACCTCTAGATGTCTATGTGACTGACGCAGCGGGTGAATTTCAACCAATTATAATCAGATCGTTTGTGAATTGCAACCAATCAGACGTCGGATATTGATTGTGAACATTATTGAGATGTCGAGCTTGTTCCCAGAGGTGCGTTGTGGACAGGAAGTGAATGTCTCGACTGAGAAGCTCACGGCGTAAAGCTGGTTGATGTTGATAGACGATCGCACCTACAGTTCCACTGACGAAGGATCAGGAAGTGTTGCTTGAGTTTTTGACACACCAGAAACCTGCACTGGCGACGAGCAGCCGCGAGTTCAACGGTTGTTGTATGTTGGTGGAGTGAACTATGTGAGATGATCGCTAACGAGGTGTGTTGATAGAGTTAGCACAACTGAGCGAGAAAGAACTCGACACCAAGATCCGCGAGCTCGAGAATTGGAACTTCCGGCTTAACCTCGATGAAGGTAGGTTTTGCTATGCCATCTAGTGGTGCTGACATGGAGAGGCAACCAACATTGACAACGTCCTTGCGGCCTCCAGCGAAAGAGATGCAGGACAGTGTCAACCTCGGGATCGTCGAAAGCGACTTCCAGCGGTCCAAGTCTTAAAACCTGGCTTTGCTAGTCGTCTCACCACGTAAAGCAGCACGTCTTGCTGAGCCGTGGTAATCTCGTCGTCGGACTTTGAGCCAAGACAATTATTGACTGAAACCTGTACCCATCATCTTGCCTCGTCATATCGTACTTAATTGCATATGGCGAACCGAAATGTTCTGCTGACCCGTTCGTCTCCGCACACTCCCTGCAACACGCCGACGCATGCAAACACGGCGAGCGGCTAGAGACAGCAACTCCATGGTCGCTGTAGCCGCTTCTCCAGCACTAGCAATAGCGCCGTCTCTGCCGCCTAAACCCGCTAATAAGAAGCGCACGCGACGTCAATGTTCCAATCCTGACTGCACCAAAGTGGACGCTGGTGGAGGCTTCTGCGTTGCCCATGGAGGCGGTAAGAAATGCTCGTTTCCAGGATGCACGAAAGGATATCAGACTGGAGGTTTCTGCAGAAGACATGGTGGCGGTGCACGCTGTCAAGTAGCTGGATGTGGGAAGGTGGACGCCGGCAGGGGCTTGTGTCGAGCGCATGGAGGTGGTAAACGATGCCAGATTGCTGAGTGTCCGAAGGCTGATGTGGGTGGCGGGTTCTGCACGGCACATGGAGGAGGAAAGCGGTGCTCAGAGCCAGGATGCACCAAGATTGACCAGGGAGGAGGAAAATGTCGAGCACATGGCGGTGCGAGACGATGTCGACGACGGAACTGTCAGCAACCTGCTCGAGGTGTCACAGGATTCTGCACAGAGCATGGCGGTGCACGTGTGTGTTCTGTTCTGAATTGTCGGAGGTTGGTCCGCTCGCCTACTGCTACTGGAACGATGTGTGCGACTTGTGCTAGGAGTCAAAAGCAGAGGAAATCGATGCAGGTGAACACTGACGACAACTCTGCAGGCAGCGACCATTCAAACGACAGTCCTCGAAACAGTGCAATACCAACCCCACAAGGCTCAGGTTCATCAGTATTGGCGTCGTTTCCTCCGCTATCTCCAGCTTCAGCAAACGCACGATGTGACGGTTCTCGGGTCGCCAATTGTTTGGAGAATGGTTGCACTCGTAGCTTTGGAGGAGATTGCAATTGTGTCGAGGACTGCAGCTGCAATAGTCCAACGTCGTTGTCTACGACGAGAGTGGCCCCAACACTAACGAGTAGCAACGTTATATCAAACGTTGCTACCACATCCACGAGCCTGACAGTAAATTCCGGTGTCAGTCAATTTGACTCTCTTCCTCGAAGAATCAGAATTTCGACGCCGAGAGCTACAATGATGCCGCGATTCGTACTCCAGATCAAACCAAATTCGAGTTTCATGGGGATCGAGGCTATTGCGGCAATGTTAACGGCGATCTCTGGAGTTAGGAGTGTGCACTTAATCCCTGATAGCACTGCTCAGTCATTCTCTTCGACCGAATTTGAGGCAGAAAGTGGACAGACAGCAACGTGCTCTAGTCCTAGTGCAAATCTATCGTCACGGCTTGTTGCAGTGCGTGGAGGACCGTTGTTAGAGCTAGAAATGTGTGTGGCACCACTGAGAAAGCTCCAGATTGCCGAAGTCAATGTCATTGAAGAGTCATCAACTGCATGGACTCGAAAAGAGGTGGTGCTACGTGTGCCAGATATGATGTGTCCTGGAAATTGCGGAACATCGGTGCTTAATGCGATCCGGGTAGTAGAAGGTGTAGAAGCCGTAAGGCTGCGCTTCAAGCACCGTCAAGTCGTTATCCGTGGAGACATGAACATCGATTCCATTCACTCGGCTGTAACAGACATAGGATTCGATTCAGTGGTGAATGCTGAGACCCCGTCGCCTCGACGATTTCGGTTCCGCGTTGATGATCTCAGTGACGTGGGGTTAAATGACACGAAGCTGAAAAATGCGTTGAAGGCTGTTGAAGGTGTAGAGAATATCGTGCTTCTTACGGATCGAGTCGAAGTCCTAGTGGTAGCAATGCTCTTGGACTCTGGTCCACTCGTGGAAGCAGCTAAACGTGTTGGTTTTGAATTGCTAGGATTGTCGGAAGAAGCCTGGGGTATACCCATGGAAGTGATCCCGCCTCCTCTCGGATTATCAAACGGTGAAGGATCCAACGATACAAGTGAGCGTCATCAGTGTGATATGCGTATTTGTCCTCAAAATGGTTGTCCGAGGTACATGACAACGGTAGCACATACCGCAGCGCTAGCTGTTGGGTGGGCTGTGCCAGGTTGTGGGATGTCCTCTGGGGGTGAATGCACATGCGACGATAGTTGCAAGTGTGCGGGCTGTCCGGAGCACAATCCCGTGTCATGAGCTTCAACTAAGGTCGCTCCAATTTTTTGTTAGCGTATTGTTACCATTGTTAAGCTCATTCAGAGCATTAAATGTTTTTCCTCCATGCTGGCACCGCTCGTGGCTGGATTGGTATGTGCCCGAAACTCTTGTACTTAACGTCAGGTAGTGCTCTCTTGCCGGGAATATAAGCGTCGTGGGCATTTTGTCGTTCCCTACGTCGTGCCTTTTTTCGTAGTTCGTCTTTACTTAAATCCCGCGCTTTTGACGCTTCGGTTGGATTAAGCACCAACGCCGGCTTGGACGAGATGTTGGCACTTTCGTCAGCAACCTTAGATTCTGGGCGAGGGGGGAGCCGTTGCTGTTTTTGCCTGCGTTCTTCGATTTGTTGCAATCTTAACCGTTTTGCCTTAGCGTACTCAATAGCGATTCGGGAACGCTCAACTAAATCCTCTTTGGCGGTCTAGTCCATATTGAATACGATAAGCGAGTAAGCAACAAACACGGCGCAATAAATACCAGTAGCATCAACGCACCGGAGATGAGAAAGGTCCCAGAAGAAGACTATCATCGGTACCACTATCTTGTCGATGCTTTGTTGTGCGATCCAGCATCATTGCCTCTTGTTCTTTATGGAGTTTGTACAGCAAAACTTTTTGCTTGGCGTCTAATTGCTCTTGCTTCCGCTAATACAATAGGAATCTTAGCAAACACGAACAATCACATGGTCTATAATGAATATATTTACCTTTGCTTCCACAGCTTCGCGCTTCTTTTGAATTTCTCGTCTTCGCTGCTCCCGCTCTTCTTCTTTTTGTTTCTTGTCTAACTTCCACTGTTCTAGCAGACGCTCAGTCTTCTCCCGTGATTTCACTTTGGCTCTGCAAGGTTGTTGGTTGTAGGAAGAAGGATCATGACTAGTCTCTTCATCTAAGTTCCCGATGACTTCTACATTCGCGTCAAAACCACATTGAATAATTTGCTGCCGCTCTTCTTCTTTTTTCAACTTCCATTCCTGAATCACAAGTTTTTTCTCCTCAACAAGTTCAAGGTGTCGGAGATACCACTCAAAATGTGACCGTATTGAGTTTTCTGTTTGGGTGACAATTTTTCGCATACATTTCCTAAGAAAACGCGCTACTCGGGTTTCATAATCCCTGTTATTGGAGTGATATAGCTCTTCTTGGTTTGACCTTTGACGTAAAGCACTCAGCTGCGGCGAACGAGTTTCCAACCCATGGGAAATTGAATTCCGAAGTAATATGTCATCCGTCAGACCACATTTTATCAGCAGTGTAGTAAATGCAGCATGCTCCCGATTGTCCCACCCATCCTTCAAACCACCAGTCCGAAGAATCGCGTCGTTCAGTTGGCGCACTCGATCCACCAGTCCAAGCTCATCTGGAGTACCTCTCCTTATCGACCGATCTTCACCTTGGTTGCTGCAGTTATCTTCAATATTATTACCGGATCTTAGAGAACAAGTATCTTGTTCCAAATGCAACATGGACTTGCTGCTTAAATGTGTCAACCTCGGTCCTAGTGATGTAGAACTAGCACCACCTCGCCTTAATCTCGGCATCTCATTCTCCCAGCCCTCCATCTTTTCCATAAATACTGCCAATTCCTTCTCCAACATTTTTTCTTCTAGAATATACTCTTCAATTTGTTGTCTTTGACCCAACCGAAATTTCGCTAGTGCTGTTTCCATCGCATCAATACACTCCTGGAGTTCAGAGAAGAACTGATTTCCATTCTCAATCTCCTCCACTTTCGTTTGTACATCATTCACCTTGCTGCTTAAATTCTGCAGTTGATGCTTTATCTTATCTACATCCTGTTCTCGCATCGTCTCCATCTCTTCCATTAGTTTCTTTACCTCTGACGTTGAGCTTGTCCCAGCTCCAGCAAAAAAGCTCTGCCACGCCGCGTTACACTCTTTCTCCAGCGTTGCCACCCTCATCTTATACTGCAACTGCTTCTCAATCCACTCGGCCTCTGTCTTCCCCATCCTACGTCGACCATCACTTCTCTCTTCGTCATTAAACTCTCTTCTCCTTACAGCCACAATCTTCCTCGTCGTCCTCTCTACCGGCCGCAACTCATCGCCGGGTCTCTCACTGCGCTCAGTTTGTACCCCACGACGCGCTGCAGCCACCTTGTCCCGGAGTCTGGTAGATGTGGACACGTTATCTTGGTCAAGTCGCTCCTGTACAATAGCGTCAACTGTACGAGATGCCAAAGAATCTATAGGCTGTTTAGAGTCATAAAGGGAGGAGCCTCCACTGCGCTTTAGATGACGCTCTCGTACGTCGTTGTCACTGGCTTCACGCAGCCTACGGAGACGCTGGAGCTGCTGACCGCCAAGGCGCCGCCCCGTGAACTGATGCATCTAGTGCGGAATTGAGAGTGAATGTCAGTGTCGCTTCAACTTTCATCAAACCAACGTTAGATTCGGTAAAAAAACGTTGGTTATTTTGAAGAAAACGTTAGATTCTGGGATTATTCGACTGTAGCGAAGATGGGCAAACCAACGTTAGATTCGGTAAAAAAAAAAACGTTGGTTATTTTGAAGAAGACGTTAGATTCCGGGATTATTCGACTGTAGCGAAGATGGAAGCGACTACGACCTTGGACGTCGTAGTCGTCTACGAGCGCAAAGAGTACGTTAATTAGCAGCCAAGCACATAGTAAGAGGTGTATGCACTAACCACGGCTGCTATTATCGCAGACATTATGTGTCGACACAGACTTCTTCCGATCGAAAGACGCTGCTTGTGGATTTACTGCAATGTCAGCTGCTATCGCTCGTTGGAGTGATACCGGACGAGCAGATCTTGCTGTCTTCCACTGGGGAGTTGCTCTACTCCCCTACCAAGAGGGACATGGCGACTATCGCAGTGTCGACGGTATCTCGACCTCGTTTCTTCCTCTTCTCCAGTGCCGGATCCACCTCAGAAGTACCAGAAGTGTCAAGTGACTGGAGACAAATCTGTACTAAGAGCACATTTGGAGACGTTGCAGTGGTGCAGCCCGCCTTCCGGAAGATTGCACCGAGTGGAGGTGACCCACTAACCACGCTCATTTGTGAGCCATGTGCTAAAACTTGCACAACAGGTAAAATGATGTAGTTGGAGGTGTCTGCTATATAGAGTTAAGTATTGATCATATGGACGCTGCTGGCAGGTTTTCAATCTGCGAGTCCAATGGAATGGAATGAATCGAACATCATGGCGTCACGGTTTATCTCCGATGTTACAGTTGTGGCTGGTAATGGGGATGTTGCTGCGCCGTCGGGATTCACGAAGTTACCTATGGACTTAAATTACTCTGCATCGGGGGATTATGTGTATTTGTGTGTAAAGCGAGGAGGACCTCGAGCATTGACGCAGCTCCACGTCCTCTTTGAAAGTTCTTCGAGCGATCCAGAAAAGGTGATTAGGGTCAATTGCAATAACGGTGGTGATACTGGTGATGGAACCGGAATGAGTGTTCATATCGGGTACGACTCGGTGCAGCTCAAAGGCAACATGGAACAGCTAGAGACGCTGGCTATCACCGACGTCGCTGTTGTTATTGGTGATCAACCCTCTCCATCGTCTGCGTATATAATGGTTACGCGGAATTTGAATGAAGGTTCTCCAGGTGCTCAGCCAATTTTTCTGTGCTATACATTGGCACCTCTTGGTGGTTTCGTGTGTGATTCAAGCCGGGACCATAGTGAGTTTGGCGAATGTCTTTTTGCAGCTCGTCATTTGATCGGAGTGAGAAGTGTACTGGACTTAGATGAACGACGACTAGATTTTGCTCAAGTTACATTATCTGCTGAACGCAAGCGTGGTGATGCCGCAATTATGGAGGCTCACTACCGTCAACACCAGCCGGGAATGCTGAAGCGCCTTCAAAGCGGCTTGCAGCGAGCTCAGTCATATGAAGATAAACAAATGCAGGAAGAGGCACTCAAGCGAATCCCAGTAGACAAACTTCACGAACGTGCACGAGCCAATCCGTCACCGATGCCGCTGTACAGTGACGAGTTGCTTAAGCAATTATTACACTGGTTTAAACGCGAATTTTTCTCGTGGATGAACCAACCTCGTTGCTCAAGCTGTAATCACGAGAAAACTCGGTCAGTGCGGATAGAAGGACCAAGTACAGCTGAAGAGATATCTGGTCAGGCTAGTCGGGTCGAAGTTTATATGTGTCCATCTTGCGGATCGTTTACTCGATTTCCCCGCTACAACGATCCAGTGAAGCTGTTAGACACGCGTACTGGTCGCTGTGGCGAATGGGCAAACTGTTTTACTCTCTGCTGCCGCGCGATGGGATTCGAAGCTCGCTATGTGCTAGATGTGACGGACCATGTGTGGACTGAAGTGTACTCCGAGCACTATAAACGATGGATGCACTGTGATTCATGCGAAGATCAACTTGATTGTCCTCTGACGTATGAAGTTGGTTGGGGTAAGAAACTGTCGTACATTTTTTCTTTTGCTCACGACGAAGTGGTTGACACTGCCAGACGTTATACCCAGAATTGGGCTGAGATGCTTTCAAGGCGTCAAGATGTAAGCGAAAAATGGCTCGAAACAACTATCAGTCAGATTAATCACGATTTACGGGAACGACATACCCCTGAGAGAGTAGCGGTTTTGACTGCACGTGCGCAAAGCGAGTGTAAAGAGCTACTTCGTGAACGTTCTGTCCAAAAGACCGAGGTCAAGGGCCGTGTGTCTGGCTCCGCTGAATGGAAAAGCCAGAGGAGTGAAGGTGGAAAGCATGAAAGTACATCTGGTAACGTCATAAGCACGGAACCATCAAAGCAGGAATCTACACCCGTGTCAACGAGTGACATTCATCAAACCATTTGTAAGAATCTGGTGGTAGGTTGCGAAGCCGAAGGGTGTTCAAACCCATTCTGTCTCACTGGTCGCATGGGACTAGCATTTCCGGAAGTACCTTCAGATGTAAACGAGAGAGCTGCACATGCGATCCGAATAGTGACGGTTCTGAGCTCAAATGAGTTCTCCTCGGCAACCCTTGCTATGCTGCTATGTCGGACAAGATTGACAGAACTGCGCAACTTTTTGTGGAAGAACCAACCGTTATTGTACCTACCGCTCCAAGATTCTCCTACTGGAGACCGCAATGTTCCTTTAATTGACATTTCAGGCCATGACAATCACATAGAAAATTCGCAGTATTGCGCACTGCGCAAGCCTTTTCGGATCCCGAATTCAGGTTACACCATGAGAAGCGAAGATGCTGTTGGAAGTCGAAGCGACGACGAAGCGTTTGGCATGCAACTGTATGGAGGCAAGTCTTTATTAATTTCAAGACAGAAAGTACTACGACGCACCGGGTTTATGCTGTCGTTTCTCCTTCGCTTCGACCAAGACAGTGTCTCTGACGATAAAAGCGAAGATACTGTATGCGTCCTTACCGGCCGAATTGATGCTCCTGAAGCTACAACTGAGGTGGAATGGCGTATATTCTGGAGTCATTCTCAGCAACATTTCTCCTGTGAACTTCAAGTCGGAAATGAGACTCCAACAACGACTGTGTGCTTTGCTTCAGTGCTCAAGTTTGGTCAATATGCACACTTTGTTATCGTGCGAGGCGAAAACAGGGTTGAGACATATATCAATGGAGCGGAAATTGTGGTGGTGGATAGAGACTACCTAGTGGGTGAGAAAGATATTACTATCCAGGGACCTGGCCGTGGCTGTTCGAGCATCGCCGCTGTAATAAGCCACCTGGTTATACTAGGTGCTAAATCTCCTGAAGATGTTCAAGTCTTTCTTGAGGAAATGAAGAAGAACTTTGTATCTGCCCCACCTTTGATGGCATTTGGACCCAACGGAGAACGTAGCGGGGAGAGGTGCTCTGAAGTTGCAGCAGGAGCACAAGCAGGTTATCGCGTTGCGCGAGTATTGAGTACGTTTGAACTCGTTCACATTTGTGGTTGTATATTCTAACATACTTCTGCTTTCGTGTCTTGTGACATTGTGAAGTGTGGGGTGGTCAATTTTTTGACGGGCTTCAGTTTGTGTACGAGAAGGTTTCGATACTAGATGACTCTACTAGCACTGAGCCTGTTGTTTATGGTACAATGATTGGAAATGCCAATGCAAGGAATCAAGTATCGAAGCCCACAGCCGTCGTTGAACTGCTTCCAGATGAGATCGTTACACGAGTTAGTGGGCGTAAGGGTGCTTGGACTGATAGTATTACCTTACACACGAATTTTGGGCGTATGATTTCGTGTGGAGGCAATGGAGGGGGCGACTTCTCTATTGACACACCTGCAGAGAGCGAGATCCGTTCGATTACCTTCAAAGTTGGCGATCATTTGACCGACGTCTGCGCTTTTGTTCTGGAATCTTCGCCGATCAAGAAGCTCGAAGGTATCTTGTGTTGATCGATTACAGCTACTTACCCGCTTGATTTACTGACAAATGATTTATAGGCAAAACAATTCAAGAGCTGCAGGAAGTGCTGCCACGTGAGGCTTCTTCTCGACAAAGCGCAATAGCTGCAGGTATGAAGCCATATACCTGAACTCAAATTGCTGTTCGTGTGACTTACCCTTTGAATCACGCTGCTTCCACCTAGCGTTACGCTATCTAGATAACGTTGCGCGACAACCGGAAGAACTCAAGTTCCAGCGTATTCGCGCCAGCAACAAGTATTTTGCTTCCAATGTGGGTGTGCTGGGCAATGCAGCAGCCAAGTCATTCATGCTGTGGTGCGGCTTCGCAGAGGTGATTGAGCAAGAGGACCAGTTCTTCATTTTCCAGCCGTCGCAGCTGCAAGGCAAGCCATCGCCACAGCGGTTGGCAGCGGAGGCCCACAAGCGAATTCATTTTCTCAAGAATGTCGGTACGCAGTGAGTGCGTTTTAGGTCAAATGACGTGTGTCATGCATGCAAGGACACAGTAGACGAATATACGACGTGTACCACACATTTCCCGGTCCAGCTTGTCCAGCGACGCTGCTTGAGCGAGACTGACCACCGAAATACGATAGATGAGACAGACTGAAGCTACGTTGACCTTGGACCCATCATTTTCGTCTACTGCATTGTGCAGTGTGCGCATTCCTGCAATATGGTCATTCAAATGGAAAACGCCGGCGATAAAATCCACTCTGCTCAGCTGGGTACACTATCGCGCACCGCTGAACTCCCTCAATTCACCGGATGGAGCCATCTCACATTGATTCTTGGTGTTCACGCTCTTGATATTATCAAGCCGCTTTACCACCTACACAGGAAAGTGCGTTTGTATCCTTTTGCTGAATGCGGCGTGAGTGTTGGTGAGAGCGCTTGGTGGGAGCGGCACAGTCCTACTGGTAACTCATTCCGAGCTGAAGCGGGGTGATAGTACTCACTAGTCAATTTGCCTTGAAGACATCACTTGTCGACACACGCCACGCTTGTCATGGCTCACGAAACAGCGAGACCGATTTCGGCTCCCACGATCAGCGCCAACGACGTGTCCGGTCTACTGGCGCGCGGATCGTCACCCCAGCGGAATAACGCAGTGCAGATTGGCAAGTGCCCGCCGCCAAGAACACGCCGTCCACGGACGCCCATTGCGTTGACCGAGGAGGACATGCGCACACTCAGCGCTGACGAAATCCGCAAGAAAAAGAACCGCGTATCTGCACAACGGGACCGCGACCGCAAGAAACAGCACGTCCAGGACCTGGAGGACATGGTATGTGAGCTATGGAAGCGAGTACAATACCTCGAAGGTGTTATCACATCGATGCACCCCAATCAAGACCTGAGCGGTCTGTACCATTCGTACGAACCGTACGCGGTTTCACGGAATTTACAACCACTCACGGGAATTGCTCCCGGTGGTGGCCACGGGTTAAACGAGGTCGACATGACCGAGCTCGCGTGGTTGCTAGATTCCATACCGATGGATCCATGCAACGAGGATCAGTCAATGTAAATGCAGACTCTCCTGTCTGCGTCTGCCATATCCAATTCAGAGTTTATCCTACAGCTACACAAATTATAAATTCAATATCAATGATGTACACGAACCTGCATATGTGTCAAATGAACGCGTGTACTAAGGTATGATCCAACGTCGCTGGATAATGCACGCACTAAATCAAGTCGAATAGAGCTCGGCACAGTCAGCAGCAGTACATTCTGTGAGCTTCGACGCATCCGTTGACTAACAAGTCAACGCGAAGTCAATGACGACGGAGCTCATCATGCAGGGCGAGCACCAGGCAACACATTCTGGCTCTACGACTGGAAACGACCAATTTGACCGTCCGACTCGGTACAACCCTTACGATGTTTCGAGTCTACCATTACCACTGTAAGCATTGAGTCTACTACGACTACAGTTTGTCGAATATCCAGCTCGTCTCACCACAGAGCCTAGCACCATCATTCTCTCCGTGGTTCCTTTTGCGTAGTCTTGCACCTTCACTTTCAATCGGTTGCTCGACTAAGTGTAGCTTACGATCCAACGATTCAAAGATATGTCTGAATCCACTCGAGCAAGGATCATATATTTGATATGCACGAAGCGTGGTCCGTATACCACCAATTTTCCGACATTGTCAATCCTCAACCCAGCAGTAGTGAAGAGCTCACGAACGAGTAACCAGATGTGTCAATAAAGCTCAGTAACGAATGCATTCAGCAAATTGCCTCGTGGCGCCTAGTCCATTACAATATTCCTACTGAGCAATGAACATCAACGCCAACACAATCGCTGCTCTACTTGGACCTGGTGCATCTTCCAAGGTGCAGCACGGGCTGGTTCAGTTGGAAAGTATCCTACAACCACACGCAGTCGTCGACCGCGCGAAACCATTGAGCTCGAACTAACCCAAGAAGAACAGCGGGACCTGAGTGCAGACGAAATTCGAAAACTCAAGAACCGCGTGGCCGCGAAGCGAGCTCGAGGTCGAGCACAACAACGTGTAACCGACCTGGAAAACACTGTTTGCGAGCTTTGGAAGCGAGTGCAGTACCTCGAGCGAGTTATCAAGCTGCTGCACCCGAACGAGCCCATGGAATACTTATACAGCAAGTACGTCATGTACGCCGATTCGCCAAACCTCGAGCCGCTGACGGAAAGCGATGCTGAAAACGCCCTCGACATGCACGAACTCCAGTGGCTTTTCAACACGACCCCTTCAAGCTCAGGTGACGTGGAGATGACGGAGTAAAGATACATCAACGACCACCAGCACTACATAGGAGTATGCACACACACTTGACTTGATAGGCACCATGCAACATTTTATAAGCTGCAGCGTTGCGGTGTCCGTCTGTGGCTACAGTTTGCCCGTCTAATACATCTTTACCCCCCAAAAATCCATTATCAATCAGAAGTCTCTATGTTCGCGGACTGGGTGCTTCTTGTACCCAGCTCATTTACAGCAGTGCTGGTCTCAGGTAGACATCTACACATTCAATGTAGAGATCCACTACGCAATTTCACCTACGGTGCGCACTTCCATGCCTATGGACGGCGACGACAGCGAAGTCAAGCGACCCGTATTGGGCCCGACGATAAGTGCCAATGACGTGTCGGCGCTGCTGAGTATGACCGCTTCGCCGTCCTCGTCATTCGAACAGATTCGAATCGGCAAGTGTCCCCCGACACCTCGTTCGCGTAGACCGCGAGAAAGCATCAAGCTCACGGACAAGGAAATGCAAACGCTCAGTGCCGATGACATACGAAAGCGGAAGAACGCAATCGCGGCGCAACGTGCACGGGACCACAAGGAACAACGGACCAGAGATTTGGAAGATATGGTGAGGGAACTCTGGAAGCGAGTGCAATACCTCGAATCGGTTATCCAAGCGCTGCACCCTAATGAACCCTTGGATGGTTTGTACAGCCAGTACGAACCATACTCAGTCTCTCAAACCATTCGACCACTGATCCGCATTGAAGACGAGGGGGGGCACTCCCCACCGTCGAGCAACATGAAAGAATTGTCCTGGTTGCTGGTCGGAAACTCAAAGCGCTCAAACAACGATCACAATGGACAAGTTTGAAGTCATACAACTAATGTCACCTACAGCGACTCAAAATGGGCTAGTGAGGTATCCTGAACGAAATGAAGAATCTGCAAGTCTCAGTGTGATCAACTGTTGATACTTCGGAGTAGGAAGAGTGCCACTTTTTTCTTTGGTAATAGGAGGAGCAAGTGTCACCAACGAGCAGTACCTATGGACAACAGCTCCGAGTCGATCCTCAGGCACATCAAGCGTTGGGTTGCGGTCGAAATCCCATTCAATTCGGAAAATGTAGTCAACTGAGGCGTGGAAAATGCGGCTGCGACCTAGATTCCCCACCATGTGACGCTGTTTACAGCTAACGGTCTCGATTTTGACCGATCCCATCCATGCCTGTGATCTTTCATCAGTTGATGGTCGAGTGACACCGAAAACTAAATCTTTAGGCTCTGCTGATCGGTCAGGTAAGAATTGCAGTGATCTGAAGTTGAAACTACAGTACCATATTCTGATGTGGAGAGGATTCTTCGTAATGTGTTTAGCTTAGTCATGTCGTGTGTTTGAGCTGTCAACAATGCACGGGGCCAGCTGTAGATCGTTTCAGAGTGTCTTCATTCATCAACACTACTAAACCCGTGCCTATTGATTCCTTTGCTCCTCTACGACAAGGCAGGGATTCGAGGCTCATTCGTCAACCAGTTGAACCCCAGCACGCGCGACTCGAGTTCAGCTGGCCGATGCACAACTCGTGATGCACAGGCTTGCTTGTTGGTCGAGGTCTGCTCACTTCCGCTTTTGCCAGCTTCAGATAAAGCATCAATACCATCGCGATAACATTCCAGTATGCTTGGCGGACGCTTAGTTACTGCGGTGTTGCTGATCGCGAGCAACTACTTCGCCATCGCTCAAGCAGCGACGGACTTTGGCTACACGTCGAATGACGGAGCTTGGGTGATCACGTCCGGTGGTGGTCTTACAATCACCATGAACCAAGATACGTGCGATATCACCTCCATACTCTGGAATGACTCGGAGTTGCAATACTCCGCTAAGAACACGCATGTCAACTCGGGTCTGGGTAGTGTCACCAGCTCCATCAAAACCCTTGACGACTCGACCATTCAAATTACCTGTAAAACGACAGGTCTCGAGCAAACCTACGTTTTCCGACCGGACGAGAACGCTATCTACATGGGCACATACCATACAACCGACCTGGACCTGGCAGAACTGCGTTTTCTCGCACGTCTGGATCGCACGGCACTTAACAACGGCATGAGTTCAGCTTCGGAGATTGATGGTATGTCTGCTATTGAGTCGACAGATATCTACGCTGACGATGACGATGTGACTGCTTCCAAGTTCTACTCCGGTATTGCATTTATTGAAGATCAAGTGCATGGCGTAACTGGTGATGCTGGTGGAGTGTATTTCATCATGTCGGACTACGCCTACGAGGCGTCCGTGGGGGGACCATTCTTCCGCGATATCAACAACCAATGCACCACGGCAAATGAACTTACATTCTACATGTTTTCCGATCACACTCGCACGGAGGACTACCGCTACGGATTCCATGGGCCGTACGCACTGATGTTCACGGACGGCACGGCACCTTCAGAATCAGACGTGGACTTTGATTTCTTCCAAGACTTAGATCTCACTGGTTTCGTCACGGAAACAGAGCGCGGCTCCGTTTCAGGCTCTGTTACTGATAGCAACGATGTTCTCGGAAGTTCCGATGTTGTTGTCACCTTTTCCAACGACGATGCACAGTACTGGGTATCGATCGACTCGAACACGACGACTTTCACGTCACCGCTCATGCGCCCCGGTACTTACAACGCCACTGTCTACAAGAAGGAGCTTGCGGTCAGTTCCGATTCTGTGGTTGTGAAGGAAGGTTCCACTACGACACAAACGCTTGACGTGACCTACGAACTCGAGACGAATCCCATTTGGCGTATTGGTGAATGGGATGGCACTCCCGACGGCTTCCTTAACGCTGCGAACATTCACACCATGCATCCTAGTGATTCGCGTTTGGATACATGGGTAGAATCTCTAACTTTCAAACCTGGTATCGACGATGACAGCGCCTTCCCGATGGCGATGTTCCGTGCTGTAAATGACCCGATCACTCTCAGTTTCACACTTACGAGTGACCAAGCAGCAGAGGCTCGCACGCTCAAGATCGGCTTAACACTTGCTCAGAGTAGCGGACGTTGCAGTGTGACGGTAAACAGCACCTGGACTGCGAAGGTGCAATCGTCTGTAGCAGTGTCAACGCGCGGCATCACGCGTGGTGTCACCCTCGGTAACTACAAACTCTATGACTACACAATCCCGACTTCTGCTCTAGTTACAGGAACCAACACGATCGAGCTGTCGATTGCCAGCGGGACAACTGACCCCAGTGAGAAATGGTTGTCTGCCTCTGTCGTGTTTGACGCCCTTGAGTTGGTGTAGGCTCAACGATCGCGATGGCGATGCTGTTCCAACCAAGTTAGCCTTCATAGATGTCGGATGTGTCTAAGATGTAGGTATGTGCAGTCCACGGATCAATGTTATTGTTTCTTGTCGTACATCTACCAATGCGTTGGCTAGCTAGTGACACGCATAGATAACTCTGTTTGGTCAAAGAAACCTGCTACGTTCGGTGCTTCCTGCTTAGAGTAGCTTCTTACCCTTCATACGACGAGAACGAGTTGTAGCCCTCCAGACCCTTCTTGGCGTCCCAGTAGAATTCGTACGTCAGTGGCTCCGCCAGCAACCAGTCGTTGTAGAAGCGTGCCGGTAGGTCTGGATTCACGAGAACGCACGGCTAAAGCCCACGAGATCAGCCACTCCTGCATGCAGCACACCTTCGGCGTGTAGCTGCACGTGGCCATGACGTAACCTTTGAAAAGCGTCTTCAATTCGAACAGAGTGAAGACGCGGCTCTTGTCGGAGCGCCCGAAACCAAAGCCGTCATGTGTGGCGAGGTAGCAAAGCCCCATGGTACTGAGTTCCGAGATGGCGTACGAGAACATTTCGTAGTTGTCCTCGCTGCCCATACCACCGAACATACCGTTGGGTGCCAGACGCACCCCTTGCAGGATACACGGTGGTGATGGCGCCAATGAGCTCGCGCAGGAAGCGGAAGCGGTTTTCGACAGACCTACCGTACTGATCCGTTCGCTTGTTGGTGCTGGATTGCAAGAACTCATCAATGAGGTAGCCACCGGCACCGTGAAGCTCAACACCGTCAAACCCAGCGGCCTCGGCACGTTCGGCGCATTTGCGATAGTCATCCACGACCTGCTTCACCTCGTCCAGGGTCATTGCACGGGTGGTACGACGCACATGGAAACCCTACAGGTTTTCCTGCGTGCGACCCTCACCAAAGCACGACGACGAGCATGACACTACTTCGTTGCTGGGGTGGAAGGATGGGTGTGACTGACGGCCCATGTGCCAGACCTGCAAAAACATTTTGCCACCTTCAGCATGGACAGCTTCCACAACGTTGCGCCAGCCCTCCTGCTGGGCATCAGTATATAATGCTGGTGCTCCGTACCAATCGTAGGCCTGTTCGGACACAGCGCAACCCTCGGATACGATGAGGCCGGCCGAAGCACGTTGGACATAGTATTTGACATTCTCGATGTTCGGCACTTGCGTCTCAATGTCAGAGCGAGCGCGGGTGCAAGGCCCAAATACCATGCGGTTGAGCCCTGGCGCCAATTCAATCGGCGAGAAAAGTTTGTAGTCGGCAAGGTTGGCGGACATGGTGCTTGGATTGTGGGTTTGGGGGGTTGGTTGTTGCGGATCGAAGCAAATTGAAAAGTAAGCAGAGGACTTGTCGATGCAGGTTGTCGTCGAATTTGCTTCAAGGTGAATTGAAGCAGTAGTTTTACTGATCTACTACTTAAGTAATTGATTACCATCAGATGGGGTTACTTGGTAAGTGTGTTGACGATCGCCAGTTCCATGAGGAGAGGGTATAAGAGAGCTCAACAAGGACGTTGCCGATGCTTGTGTGCCAATTCCATGGTATTACGCACGTTGCACTCGGTTGTAAACAAAACCAAACGACTATCTCGAAAGCATGGGACTGCCGTACGACTCGACCTCTCTTGTCCCGTGTTACCAGCTAGATGGCGGTCGTAAACACATACTATCTAACTACCATTTCATCGCTTGTCTAAACGTTGTCGTTGCTCTTGCATGTCGATCACAACAAGAAAATGTTACCACTACCATTTCAAAAACTTGCACGTTTATTCTGTGTAGGAAATCGAGCTATCATTGTTCGCTTAGACGAGCTCGAGAGCGTCAAATACAACCGACGCAGAAAGCCATTTTCCGAGTGAGTCCTTGTTGCCACTGACGATTGAAAGGACAATCTGGTTCTTGCCCTCCACCAGCGCTGTCTTCGGAATAGCGTAGTCGTAAACCGTGTACTTACCCCAAGTCACACCACGCGTAACTCCGCGAGTCTTCACGGCATTACTCAAAGGTGTCTTAGCACTGAACTTG
Source organism: Phytophthora litchii (assembly GCA_002812785.1). Classification (NCBI taxonomy): domain Eukaryota; phylum Oomycota; class Peronosporomycetes; order Peronosporales; family Peronosporaceae; genus Phytophthora; species Phytophthora litchii. The sequence continues at coordinate 780 of PCFV01000452.1, read as the reverse complement.
TTCACAGTCACGCTGCATCGGCCATTGCTTTGAGCAAGAGGAATACCAAGTTTCAGAGTTCGGTCCTTACCGATCTGCTCCTTGGTCAACTCGAAGTTGATTGTGATCGGATCATTAACCTCACGGAACATAGCCATCGGGAAAATCGAGTCCTTGTCGGTGCCGATGGTGAAGTTAAGCGGCTTCCACGGCTCCATACGCGAATCACTAGGGTGTGCAGTGTGGATCTTGTCGGCATTCAAGAAGCCGTCGGGCGTGCCATCCCATTCACCGATACGCCAAATGGGCTTGACAACTGGTTCATACGTGACAGTGAGAGTCTGTGCTCCCTCAGCACTTTGCATTCTGCGGGAGGCAGGAGGTGTGGTGCTTGCTGGTGTCGCCGGGGTGGTCGCTGGAGTCGATCCACCGCCGATAGTGATCGATTCCGAGCTGACTGGGAACTGGTTCTTGTAGATGGTAGCGTTATAAGTTCCAGCAATCATCTTGGGCGACGTTAATGGCTCCGTGGTGGACTTCACCTTCACCCAGTACTGGGCTTCAGCATTGGAGAAACCAACCACCACACTTGAGTTGCTCAACACACCGTTCTTGTCGGTGATGGTGCCAGTCCAGGAACCACGCTCTGCCTCAGGGACGAATCCTGTGAGCGTGAGGTCCTGGAAGAAGTCGAAATCTACTTCTGAGACAGCAGGCTGCTTTCCGTCATTGAAAAAGAGAGCGTAAGGTCCGTGGAAACCGAATCGGTAGTCTTCCGTACGTGTGTGATCCGAGAACATG
>PCFV01000451.1:0-25890 GCA_002812785.1 Phytophthora litchii | reverse complement strand
AGGTTGGCTTGCAGGTTGGCTTGCAGGAGGTGTTCGTTGACGCCGGCGGTGGGGCGAAGATAGCTGGTTTCATCATTTGTTGTTTATGCAGCAGTAGAGTCTAGAGACAAGCAGAGAAGACGAGAAGATGAGAAGCAGAAAAGGAGGCAGTCAAGATAAAGAAACGATGAAGGCACGCGAGGGTTTTGAAGACGCATTCGGTTGGTGCAATGTTTTTGTCGTGCGTTTTGTGGCAGTGTGTGGATGTGTTGTTGCGATAGAGCCGCATGGTGTTGGTGGTGATAGTGATGTGGAGTGTGCAGATCGCAGCGTGATGGAGTGGGTGGAGTGCAGTACCGCTGTGTGGAATGTGGTGCGCGTTCTCGTGTGTGGAGTTGTGTCGGTGGTGGCAGTTCGTGGTTGGTGTAATTTCGTTTTGATGATTTGTTGTGGACGTGCGTGTGGTTGCGGTTCTTGTTTATTTGTTGTCTTTGCAGTTGTGTGGTGGTGATTGTATATCGATTTAGTTTACTGTGGTAACTCGGTGGTATGGAGCTGGATGGAATGGCGACTGGGTAGTAGAAGTATGTGGTGATGTGTGAATGATTGTGAATGATGTGAAGCAAACAGTACGAAGCAGTGCCAAGGAGTACGAAGAAGTACGAAGAAATACGAAGCAGTGCGAAGAAGTACGAAGCTGTACGAAGTTGTACCAAGCTGCGCCAAGCGTGTGAAGGAGTACGGAGGTGTATGTATTGTGATGAAGTGGCGTGTCGAAATTGACGATAGTTTGAGCGGTGAAGGAGCTGTGTGTGACTGGTGCATGTGCGTAGCTACGTGTGTAATGTGGATGGTGATGTTCGAAGCGTGGTCGGTTCTGTTGAGTACAGGTTGTTATGGCGGCAGTCACTGGTTCGCTAAGATCCAAGGCGATATTCAAGTGGTGTTCAAGTCGAGAGGTTGAAGTGGAAGTGGTGATCGAATTTGCAGTTGAAGAAGTTGTAAGTTCATAGGCGGTTGTAGTCCCAGCCGTGGACGAAGTCCAAGTTGGTATTTCAAGTCAAGAGTGAAACATGAGTCGGTTCGTGTATGTTTTGTGTTTCTCTTGGTAGTTTTCGCCGTAGATGGCGTGACTGAGGATGTGAATGTCAACAAGCTGTGTTTCGTACGTAGAATGTGTTTATAAAGCGTCGTGGCTTCATGTACCAAACGTTTTGGAATTGATGCTTCGTGTTAAACGCGGAGTTATTAGATTGTAATTTGATTCTTACTTTGGCGTTTATCAACGCCACCCTAGTCGAAAAGGAACTTGATCATGAACAGAATTGAACGACAAACGCAATAATACTGCGACAGCGTAACTTGTTCATCTCTGGCATCACCAGAAAACTGGATGTTCAAGATCTTGCATCCCAAAGACGTGTTAAGGTATACCTCAGGCCTGGTGAGTCTTTGCTACACCCTGTCGCGCTATCGTTGTTAAAACACTCGAGCATACAGGACTCGATGACCTTCGTGACCGTCATCAACCCATAGCGCGAAGGCAAGCATGGAATCAAGACCCATGAAACCACGTCCTAGGTTCAGTAAGCAATACACAAACGGAACTCGCATATGATGAGTTGTGACACTTAATCACGATCATGTGATGATTTATTCGGAGAAGCCCAGTAACTATTAAAATGGTTCAGTTTTCTAACAATGCTCGCCCTGAATGGTATGATGGTGCCGAGTTATTCCTATTATCTCGTTCGCCAGACCTTTGATTACCCATTCGAAGAATATAAACCATGCTAAGGCTCAATGTGTTCCTCTACTAGATGTGTGTAGTGTATGCAAGTAGTGCAATCAATGCTTGCGTTTATATATCCATTCTGCCCCATTAAATATGGTTATGAGAAGTGACATCGATTACGATCATATCGAATGCTACAACAAATGCATACGATGTACCTTATGAGAAACCCCCCAGACTCCTGTTGGTTCCCTGCTCATTACTCTCATTATTCAATTCTTCTTCCCCGAGTCTGCGACGATCAAGTGGTTCCGAAGCGACAATGCATATATCTTTCATCGTGTTAGCAATCGCAACGGCAATTCTTGCGACTAGCAGCAGCGCTCTCGCTGTGACCACGAATGGTGAGCAAGTCCTCGATACAATGACTTTGCCTGACCAAGTACAATCAGTTGACGCCAATGAAATCGCCAATCATTTCCTGCGAAGCCACAAACAACACGACACTGTCAACGATGAAGAGAGAGGATTCAACTACGACAAATTCAGTCTGACGAGACGTATCGGAACACAAAGTTCTACAACTGGCGCTACGTACACAAATACTCGGACGATACCATCTACAACAAATTAAAGGTTGACGAATACCCGATTCTGAGGACCCTCTTCTACAAGTTCCAAAATTACTAATGCTAGTGATGCGATACTGGTAGGAGGAACTCCCCTCGCAACCTTTAAATTTCTGCAACGAAAGATGCTCGACTTTTGTTTCAAAACTTTTGAGTATACATATATGCTAATGTTACTTGACCAGGTCAAATGCACTTCCAAGATGTTGGGGAGGCTCTCCATACACTCATGTGAAGTCGCCTGATATTTGTTCCATGTCTTATTTTGAGATAGCACGTCAACCAAATCAGGCCGAAAGGACTACTACCAAGGTTAAAACCTATAGAACGCACGAATCATAGGTCAACAAACATTTCTGGGTAAATTCACTTCAAAGCTGATAAACAATGCAATGAAATTATCCTTTCAGATTCCACCACCGAGACTGAGATTCCCAGTTGCCACCATGAACTAACTTGGAGGTATAATTGCTTCGGAAAATTTTAAACGTAATCCGAGTGTTCTTTGTAGTAGTTATCTATTTGACCATCCAGCAATACTGAAGATGATTGATATCGACTACGGCACATTCTAACTAATTGTGCTACCATTGGTGAACTGTAGATGTAAAGTAGGTGTTATTGTGCTATTTAGCTTTGCTGTGCATTCGATCTTTTGCAAATTCAAATGTACGGGGTAGAGGCATTCTACATAGCTAAACGATGCTACATTAGCTACTGTGAAAGGTTCAACGTGATTCAATTACAACATATAGGTATTTCTTCTTGAGAAATAGCGTTCTTTTATCTGACGACCTCGATACGAAGTTGTACTATTATATTTGACGTTTTCTAAACGATCCAATTGGTAGTGTACGGTAGTAGAGAAAAAACTTGCTCAAAACGTTATCGGTTCTACCTTGAAGAATCCAACTCCTTTGTATTTTCCACTTGAGGCTATCGAAAGGCTGAGTGTATACCCAATGCAGCACACGAAAGTACTCTAACGTTAAACTCCATCAAACCGTAAATAATTCCGTCAAACTTGACATTTCTTTCCAGAATCGGGGGTTCCTGTGCGACGCGCTCACTACCTCACATTCGTGGTATTTCCAAAACCGGGGGTCCTCTTCCCCCTTATTCCGTCGGTGCAGGCCGAAAAAAGCGCTTTTAGCGCAAATGGCTTCAATGCCAGGCGACCGGCACGTTATGACGCCGGCGTCGCCCGCCAGCGGCCACGATACAGACACACCAGGCTCGTTCCAACGTGGTAAACGCAAGTATTCACATACTACAGCAGCGCAACGTCAGTGTTTACTCGAATGGCTCGAACTACCAGGAAACTTTAAGCTGCTCACGAAACCCACTAGCAAGGTAAACGATGGGAATTCAACGTCGTCGCCGCCACCCAAGCGCCTAAAGAAGACAGACGGATATCGGTCACTAGCAGAATACATGAACCGAGTGGCACTCACCGACTGGACGGAGAAAACTGCACGGAGTCGCTTTGAGAGCTTTATGACAGCTTATCGCAATGCCAAGCGACTGAACCCACCGGACCAATTACCACTGTTTTATCAGCGTGTAGATGCCTTGTTCGTGCCTGATGGGGATAGAGAAGCAAGGTTCAGGTCGGAAAGTATGGGGCAGAGGTCGGAAGGTAGCCGGTCTCCACTACTGAGAGAGAACGAAACGGTCTTTCATGAACTGTCCGTGACAACACCAGAAGTGAAGACAATCTTGACAGAAGAGCAGACGTCACCACCGAGACAAAGGGTACTGGTGAACCGTGCATTGGAAGCGACCAGTGTCACCATCGGGGAAACAGTAGATGAACCTGAACCTGCGTCAAGTCCATTGCAAGAATTAACATCCGTGTCAATGACTGATCAAGCGTTGAAACTCGAGAGTCAACGTCTTGCAGTGCGACAACAAGAGCTCGAACTCAAACAAAGTGAATTACGTGCTAGACAGGAGGAAAACCGGCAAAAATTGCGTGCCGAGGTGTTGACCAAGTTAGTGGAAGCTGGCAAATCCCCTGCAGAGGTGCGTGAGTACCTTGCCATCATGGACCCCATTGACAACTTAAATTGTCGCTGACAAGTAGCCCCACGTAGCTAAAAGTCCTAACAATTCAACGTACATCAAGTGGGGCCAGTGTCCCGCACATAAAATGGTGTCACTCACATATCGGAGGAGCTCATATCGTATATCTCTCATCTCTGGCTACACTGACTTCCCTCCTTCTCGCTTCCACTTGACGCCATGCACTCGTTACCACGTGACGAGCGTCTTCAATGTGACCGTCGTAGTGAAGAAATTTTGGGCGAAACATTAGCGGCTTTTGCAGGCTTCGACAGTGCTCGACTGGACCCGACAGAGTGGAAATTCCTCGCTAGAAGAGAGCAAATGACAGTGCATCGCGCCGTCTCAGCCACACGTCAAGGTGTTGACAGTCACAAGCGTCGAGTCATTGCCAGTGGCTTCCTTAGTGCCACTTTAAATGACGTTCTAGGGGCACTGTACGTCGAAGATGATCGAGATCTACTAACCACTCAAGCTATACTCAATCCAAGTGGCAACAGAGCAGTGAATGCTGCTGTATTGATGATTGCAGAACGTCGACAACCTCGAGCTGCTCCATTCCGGTTTGCAGGTGTGAAATGGTATTCGTGGAAGAAAAATGTCAATGTTAGTCGCTCCAATTTAACACTTGGAGAAGGACAAGAGTGTGATTTATTGACATATGAAAGAATTGGAATGGCATTGGCAGAAGAGAGTGATAAAGAAGGCAGCCAAGAATTGGCGTATCATGTGGTATTGTCGTTGAACAAACCAGAGTGGCCATTGAATGTGGCTCGAGGTCCTGGATTGAGAAGAGCAGATATGGCCTTCTGTTTTCTGTTCAGAAAAGTATGTGAAGACTTGGTGGAATGTTTTACGCTGGTGGATTATGATTGTCGAACGTCGGCTTCGTCGAGAAGAGCTGCGGATACGGAGATGGCTGACAGAGTGTTGATGGTGACGAGATTGCCGGATTGCGCACGTGCAAAATTACTGTCAGGGTTTGTACGGAAAGCTAAAGGAAGACAAGTGTTGATGACCAAAGCGTGTCTGCGATGTGGATCAAAAAGGAAAGTTCTTGATCCACTTCATACGTGTTGCACCTGCAAGAAATCGGTGTGCCAGAAATGCCTCGAGATGAAGATTATTTTTTCGTTGAATTCACGGACGCATGAACCCGAGACTGATGCATTCTGCAATAAGTGCCTTGCTCGGATAGATATTTTGACAGCAAAAAAGAACGCACAGCACAATATGTTGACGTCTGCTAGTGGTGGAAGTTCTACTGGAGGAAGCTCGAAAGACAAGGAGAGAGAAAGTTACTCTGGAGGATCGAACGAGAGTGGTAGCAAAAGCACTTTTAAATTCTGGAAGAAGAGCAAGGACCGAAAACCGATAAGTCCACGCCGTGAGGTGGGGAGACGAAGACACAGTTTACCGGCAACAATGATTAGAAGAGCCGAAGGGCATACACCGAACTACGATGGACTGTTCCAGAACTACGACGTCTTTGGTAGAGCTAGTGATATCCCGCGAAGACGGTATCTCTACGAGGAAGAATTGGAGGTGGAGGAAGAACCGGAAGAGGAGCATGAAAATGTTGAGCCAGAGCACGAAAAACGATGGAGGCAAACGACGTTCCTTTCGCATCCTGAGGCAGCTGCAGCTGAAGCAGCAAACCGCATGTCGCTGCAAAGGCAGCGGACTGTAAGAGAAAGAGAAAACACGATCGCCGAAGTATTCCCCGTGGCGAAAACCGTGTTGGATACAGAAGATATCTATGGGGACGATTCCGATGACTTGCCTCACAGTGAAGCAGAAAGAGCTCATCTATTGTATCTGGAACGGCGGCAACGGTTAGATGAGCTGGAAATCCAGCCTCTGTGTCGGCGCGCAACCCCTCTACCCGTGCAGGAGACAAAAGTGATATCAAAAGCAACTTCATTTGGAGACGACAAAATTCCAAACAACAACAACTTGAGCCCCGTGCCAGTTCCTAACCAAACAGCTCCCAACAAATCAGCAGTACATACTAAGCGAAACTCTGCGGCACGAATAGCTCGTCGCAGCGACTCAACCAGAGGTTCCAGAAAAGATCGTCAGGAAGGTGATGACACCTTTCGGATGGATCTTTACGGTCGTTTTTAACTAGCAGATCAGTATCATACATTTAGTAATGGCTCATAAAACGTGAGTTTAGCTTGTAGGAAGCTGCGCAAACTCGCGAATGAACTCCAATTGAGTGATGGAGTCCAGGACATTGTACATTTCAGCTTCAGCGACATTGTGGGTAAGGTGTTTGGCAAACCGTAGCCGCATCCCTGGATGTGGTAGTTCATTGGCGTAATGGTGCAAGAAGTGTCTGATGGCTTCTTGACTTGCCGTAAACTTCGTGCACATCGTCTTGTTAACCCTGCTATTGGTTCCATTTTGAGTAGCACCAAAATTCTCGCTAACTTCATTTTCTCGCTTTCTCTTTCGTGAAGATCCACTGTAGCCACCTTCTGAAGAGACCAACGATACAACTGAAGTTTCTCGTTGCAACCCGTTCCTAAAATTGTTAGCAACAACAATATTGTCTTCTTCTGTCAAATTTGACCTCATTTGCTCCATAGACTGAACTTGTATAGTGTTTCCAGTATTCACCGCAGTTTCATCTTTAGTTGATGTCGTCACTCCAATTCGTTCTGGATGTGCAGTTTTAATGTGCCTCAATGCTGCGCTTGTGGTACCTCCTTTGAACGAGAAACCCGCGCCACAATAATTACATGTTCGACGCTCAAATGTTTTGCCAAATTCATCAGTTCGGAGCTCGTGGAATTTGGTGTGCAGGTACACCAAACTCTTCTTACTGCTTCGATCGTCACTTGCAACGGATGAAGCTATGTTGGGACTTGGCTGCGGTGACTGCAGGGTCGTGGACGAGCTATCGCTCGAGTAGAGCTGCCGCAGGTTGCCGGCGCTCGCAGAGGACGGCAGCTTGCGCATGGGTGGAGTCAAGCCAGCTCGCGGCTCGGACAAATGGACGAGCTGGCCAATCAGCATTGAGCATATGTATAATACCGGTATTTCCAGTATACCTGATAGTCCACTGCATGACTTTGAAGTATTTATTAACTTGGCAGCAACGTGTGCTAGAAAACTGCAATTACGCTCATTACACTGTGTATATACTTTTACTCGAGACTTTGTTGACACCAGCTCTAATGATTCTTAACGGTTTGGCTGCAATTCGCTCGTTTTGCTTTAATCCTTTTAAGTATCAAGACTACAGCTTGATATTCTGCAGCCGCCAGAATTGCTTAGCCTGTAATGCTGCTTGCACCGACAAATCCAAAACACCGGATTCCAGGTCGCCAGGGAGGCTTGTGACGCGTATAGTCGGAGCCAATGAATTAACACAAGCACTAGTGCAGTTACCACTACTTCCAGCAGTAGGATACGCTGTAGCCATAATACTGCAAAAGCGTTGCAAATGCTTAAACCGGCCCTGTAGACAACTCCAAGCATCTTGAAACGAACTGGTTTTATTACACGCTTCCAGAACCAGCTTCAAGGACGACTCGCGGAAGTATGCACCACATAGATCCTGGAAATCCTGCTCGATCCACTCAATCTCTTGTCGGGACCAGCCTGCGAGGCGAAGTCGCTCCATCTGAGGACGAATAGCCGCTGTAAATTGCCGTCCACGCATCTTTACGAGCTGGTGCGGCAACACGGCTGGTAGCTCAAATTGATCTGCACCAGTCCCATTAATATCAATCGTGATCGCGTTGAGACCTGCTACGAGATTGATCACACTGGTAGCGATCACTTTCACAGTAGCCTTGACCTCAAACTGCGTGGTCTCATCTTCGTTTTCAGCTGTCTGAAGCGCCTCACCAATGAATGAACCCAGATCTTCCAACGCTATGAAAACATTGTTGGCGCTGATCGAGTACTTGCCATCTTTCGAGATTGCTGAGTTATCGTTTCTGGAGTTAGCAGTAGCAGCTACAACAGCAGGGTCATTGATTTCCAGGGGTCCAAAGATGTTGAACCAGTTCACCAGGAACAAAATTAGCTTCATTACACCATCCCTAGGCTGCGATCCTGCCAAGGTCAAGCCAGAAATCTCTTCAAGAACTGCCATAACTTCCTGCCCAATCCGTGCAGCCAGCAGTACGCGAATCCACCAGGAAGCTGAAGGTGCAAAATTCGACTGTATTAACTCAAAATGTTCTCGAATACTCGCCCCATGGCGTCGAAACCACATTGCAACACTGGCAATCGACTTCCACTTGCTATCACCGATACTCGGCACGCTGGTTTGTAGCGTGTCAAGTAACACGCGCTGTTGACTTAAGTATGCGACCAAAGTCGTGAGTTTGGAGTAAAGTTCGTCACAACCAAAAATCTTCATGAAAAACTTTTGCATTAATGAGTCCAGCTGTTCAGCAGCGTAGCAGACTCGCAAGAAGTTCGGCTTGGCAACATTCACGAAGCGACTTGCTACTGCGTTGCGAAGCGAAAGTCGAGGGCCATCCAATTCTTGTGGAGTGATGCCCTCACTGTCGGAAATTACCGCGATCATGGCATCCTGCCATCGTGGAATAATCGCGTTCAGTGCATTTTCAGCAATTTCAAAGACCCCACTCGACCCATCAACGTCAGACCTACGCCGTTTGTTCAAAGGGATGGACAGCACGTGAAAACACTCCACTTGTCGATCCACAAACACTCTAAGCTGCACATGTAGACAGTACTCCACTTGAGCTTCAAAGAACGACGCAGGTGCAATTGGTGCTACCTTCAATCCAATCGAGTACATTCCTGCATTCTTGGCAATGTCTGCAATGCGCTGAAAATTGATCGCGCACAAATATCTCGCGTACTGGGCAACATTACTCAGCGGTACCTCTCTCTCCTCATGAAAGAACGGGTCTGTAGCTGCCGGTTGACTGCACGCGTACAACATTTTCGCCGTGTTCTTCAAAGACCCACTCGTGTTTAAAAAATCCACAAACTGCTGGAACTGCGTAGGATCTTTCACGACGATGCGATATCTCGCCACCATCATATCAACCGTATCAGTCACATTCACCATATCTTCAAAGTCTGCAACTGCATGCAACTGATACGTCTGTCCTGCAGGTACAGAGGACGCTGCGTACGGTAAGAGGACACCTATCAAAACCGTTACAATATCACGGTCGACTAACCAATGTACCGATGGACCCATCGACAGTATCTGCTGTCCTGTCGAAGTCGAAGAGGAAGAGGAAGCCGTTACCGATGCACTAGAATTTGAATTTGAATGAATTCGTTGAGTCTTCCGAGGTCTCCCATTGTCCTGAGTGATCTCCACTGGGTCCAGTTCCATGGACGCCCCTGCTGCAATAAAAAAGGCTCGTTTACTGTCATCACTGGAAAGTGCACAATATTCCGTCCACTTGGTGGGATGTTGCCCCACGTGGTGAATCTGAATCGAGTCTTTGCGGAAAGGAGGTTTGAAAACTGCCACTTTCTCGGTGGCACGACGCTGCGCTCCCGGTTTGTTCTCACGTCCGAATAAACGACAGAATAGACACGTGGCAGTCAGTACCTCATTTGTCTCGGGGTCACGATCCTTCACACGTAGTCCCAGCTCCACGCCGTACTTGGTCTTGAATGGAGCTCGGCGCTTTGACACCATTTTTTCCTCCGAGAATAGAAAAGCTTCATACATGTTACTTTATAAGGGCACTTAGTAAGTAGCTATTTTAGATTGGTCAAAAATAAAACTAATCGAAAAATGCTTTACAAATGGTACTTTATAAGGGCACTTAGTAAGTAGCTTGTATTGATTCTAGCACAAATTCAGGATAAAATGGAGGTGGAACCTTCGACTTTGACTGAGTATGCTCGACAGCTACAAAGCTGTCTGCAGTGGGATCCTGTCCATGGCGTTGATGGCCAAGAGAAGCAGGTGTTTGTCGAGGCATTAACGGAGATCGCAGCGTTGCCATTGGACAGCATCAGCATGGAGATTCGCCGTCTATTGGTCTCCAATACGCAAAACCTCGAGCATCATGACACAGCGGATCTATTGCATATACACCATGTCATTGCAGCATTAAGTGCTCGTGACGTGCAACTGAAGTGCAAAGCTGCTAATGCAGTAGGATCGCTGTGCATTTCGAGGGTAGCAGGCCAACAATTGCTGGATAATTATGGCGAGCAGATACTCCAGAGTGTCTCTAAGATGGCTACACGCAAGAACCAGTGGGTACAAGGAGACGCATTCTTCGTACTTGGGTGGATGGTCGTCATTGCAGACGAAGATATGCTGAAAGTGATTGCAGAATTGCTCCCGACGGTGGTCAAATATTTGCATCGAAATCTGAATTTGTCATTAAATGGACATGACGACGAAGAGAGGAACGAGTCACGAAAGTCGAAAGCGGCATTAGCGTCGTCGGAACAAGCCTCGAACTTCAGAGTGTATGCACTCGTGTTGCTGCTAAACTTTAGCCAGCGACAAGTGGATGTGTTTGCAGATCAACTAGACAAGATGCTACCGATGATGAGAGATTTAGTGCAAAAGCTGCTTGAACCGATGCCACCTGCAACTGAAGAGACGTCGTCGTCGACATTCTTTGACGTATCAGAATACGCAGAAGTGTTGAGACTAGCGATCACTTTACTCAGTGTTTTAGTGGATCAGCTCGACAATGCCGCTCCGCAGCTTTTGGAACTCAAGGTTTTGGCAGATCTCCTAAAACTCAAGCAGGTGCTTGACACACCTCCAGTTTGTGAATTTGCTGATATCCAAGACATCACAGCAAGACTTGAAGCAGTTATCGAGATGCTCTTGCACTGCAGATAACCCATGAACCATATATCGTGTTTATAATCTTCTGTCCACAAGATAAGAGCTAAATGTCCACATAGAGATTGACGTTTCGTACTTAATTGAAATGCGCTTTATTTACTCTATTTACCAGGAACGATGGCGGAGACGAATGCGAAGGACTCCATGGTCGTGACGACCGCAGACTTCAGCGAAGACAAGTACAAACTGTTGCAATTGAGTCCTGAGATCGAGGACGCCATCACCAGTGGCACCAAGTGCGTTCTCTATCCCTTTTAACCTAACAACAGTGCATTGATACACTGACACACTCAACGTTGACTGTTGTAGGGTGTTTATCGTTGGCGCACCAGATGCACGGGCTGTTCTGTGCACTGAGGACAAGTCTTACTACATCAAGAAGGAGGATACGTCGAATCTACGTCTGCTAACGACCCACACGAACTGGAGTGGTTCGGAGACTAACAAGAGAATTGAAGTGTCAGGAGCTGCTCGCTTCCACTACCTGGTAAGCTGCAATAAGAGAAGGTTTGACGGTTGGTGATTCATGTTTCTCTGTTTTCTGTAGCTTGAGCACAAGGTTCCAGATGCTACGAAACTTCGAGCTTTGTTGCTTGAAGCTCCCTATGAGAAACCTAAACGTGATGATCACGTTAAACGACCGAAGCTACACAAGTTATACTCGACGACTGACTTGGTCACTGCTCTGCAAGTGAGTGAGCGTGAAGTCCTTGCTATGCTGAAGGAGGTGCATGCATTTGAAGAGGCGGGTGCGTGGCGATTGCTGGGACCGGAGTATCAGTCGCAGATTTTCACAGACATGCTGGATACTATCGTGCAACATGACTGGAAGGCGTTAGCGGAGCCGGGCGTGCCTGTGAAGCAGTTTCTGAATGAATTGGACGAACCACTGGTGGCAATTCGTCAGTGTTGCAAGTTGTATGGTTCATTGAAGGTGGTTAACGGTGAGGATCGTTGCACACTGGATGCCATCAAGGTCGCCACATTCCGAGCGAAGTCGCTGTTCGACGAGCAGGCAGCTGAGGCGCAATTTCAGGCTCAGCAGCAGCACGTAGCTCTGAATCCCGCTGACGCTGGATGGGAGCTCGACCAGTTCATGGAGAAATGGAGGCTTCGCGTACCTGACAGCGTGACTGTAAACTTGGAGATGCTCAGTGGCCTAGTGCTCGTCAAGCCCCAGAAGGCAGGCAAGCCCACACAAATCGTATACTTCCCCGAGGAATTACTTTCTCCTGAACCGAAGAAGCGGTTCGAACAGCTCTTCAAGATGCAGGAGAAGTGGACGATCAAGCAGTTGGAGCCATACATCAAGTGCGTTCATACTATTTGACTACTATCTACTGTACTAACATTCTTGTTCTGATCCAGGTCGTTGGTCACTCCAAGTACCACTCAAGCATCGTTATTGCTCAAGCACACGCGTTCTTCACGTCAAGGCAACTCGACCGAGAAACTATACAGTCGCCGGTGATTTCCTTTCTCAAGGACAGCAGACTAAGCACGTGTTTAATCATGAAGGTATGCAAATGTAGGTATGTTAATCCTCTGAAGCTGAAGCACAGTCACGAGTACACAGACTTTGACTGCAGTTCGCAATGCCACAAAGGACTGAGCTTTTTCTGTAGGCTCGTGCATGAAGGACGTTGTGACAAGATGACAATCCGCTGGAATGCCAGTCACCGACCCAAACCGAGGCAGAGCCGATAGCGAAAACGAATGCCTACTTCTATTTCGCTAGCCTTGACTAAAGTGGAACTGCCAAGCATTCGTAGCCTTTCACTTTATTGGACGTCGTGTAGTATACACATTATCTGAGTGGGACACATAACTGCATTTCTGTGTACCACCCAGAAAGGCGTGGACCACATAAGCATAATTTCAACCAATCATAGCAGCCTATTGAAGTATCCAAAGAGTTCTTGTGTCATTCGTGCTTTTGTCACCAAAGACGCAAGAAACCTTCCACCGCCATGACGTCTCTGCAGGATATCCAGCTGGACGAAGCTTCGTACGTGGAACTACTGCGCAAGATCATCGGCGTGTCGGAGAAGGTGCAGAACGCGCCGAGTTTGGGCCTCATCCCGCAAGAAAACCTCGTGTCGGACATCGTATTGGCTGAACTGCAGCCTTACACCAAGGAAAACGGCGGATTCCTGACAGTCGAGCGCGTGGAGTTCGTGGTTGGACGTGGCAACGTCATCATCACGTACCAGCACCCAGACTTCGCCCATAGTGACAAAACGGTGGCTTATGTGGGCTCTCACATGGACGTGGTGCCGGCCAACCCCGAGGGCTGGGAAAGAGACCCCTTCACGCTTACAGTGGAGGGCGACAAGCTCTACGGACGTGGTACTACCGACTGTCTAGGACATGTGGCACTCATGACGGAGTTGTTTAAGGAATTGGCCAAGAACAAGGTCCGTATGGAGACGAAGGTGGTGTGTGTCCTCATCGCCTCAGAGGAGAACACGGAGATTCCAGGAGTGGGCGTCGAGACGCTTATGGAGTCGGGGAAAATTGACTTTATTAAGAAGGGTCCTGTCATTTGGGTGGATTGCTCGGACAGTCAGCCTTGCATTGGTACAGCGGGAGTGATCACCTGGACGCTCAAAGCGACGGGCAAGCTGTTCCATAGTGGTCTGCCAAACTTGGGTATCAATGGCATTGAACTGGGAATGGATGCACTGACTAAGATTCAGGAACGGTTTTACAAGGACTTTGGACCTGTCGAGAAGGAGAAGGAGTACAATTACTCGTGTCCGTCGACCATGAAGCCAACGCGTATTGAGTCGTCCACGAACGGACTCAACCAGATGTACGTATGAATATGTGATGAGGGTGGACATGTAGATGTTGATGAGTTATGATGTTGTGCAGTCCGCCATGGGTGAAGATTTCAGGTGACGTACGTCTGTCGCCGTTCTATGACATGAAAGATGTACGTGTTAACTGTTGTTCAACACTGCGAGTGTAAAGCTAATATTTTGTTTTTCGAGGTAGTTGATCGCTAAGGTACACTCATACGTTGACGACCTGAACGCGAACATCACGTCTCTGGAAGGAAAACGTGGTCCTGTGTCCAAGTACACGCTGCCAGAAGAAAACTGGAACGGCAAACTCGAGCTCACGTTTGAGAAGCAGTACTTCGAAGGCATTGCATGCTCGCTCGACTCCGTTGGCTACAAGTAAGTCCCTCTGTCTGAAACAGGACTACTACTCTGAAAACTAACACTTGCATCTCTCACAGATCACTATATGCCGCCATCGCCGATGTGTTGGGCGAGGCCAAACCGTTCTCCATCAGCGGTAGTTTACCGCTCGTGCGTGACCTTCAGCGCGCTGGTCTGGACCTGACACTTACAGGATTCGGTAAGAGTTCGGTCTACCACGGTGACAACGAGTACTGCCAACTGAGCGACATGAAAAATGCCATCAAGATCCTCGCGCGCACAGTCGCCAACGTCGAGACCGCCACTGACTAAACTTGCCATAATGCCTATAACACGACGAGTATTCGTCTACAATTTGATGAGTGTACAAATTGCACATAATGTATACATATATAAATGTATACACAAGAAAATCTTCCAGCACGTCACTAAGAAAAATTCTTGAAGATGTCGACGCTCCAGGACCTGATGCTAGACGAGAAGGCGTATGTGGAGCTTCTGCGTAAGCTCATCAGCGTCTCGGTACATATTTCCATAGTATTCCGTCCTCACCGATGCATCTAACCCTACTTTCTACTGTCAACTTCTACTAAACTTTAGGAAAAAGTGCAAAATGCGCCTGGATTAGGACTCATTCCTCAAGAAAACCTCGTGTCGGACTTTGTCTTGGAAGAACTCAAGCCTTTTATTGGAGATGAGCTCAGTGTGGAGCGTGTGGAGTTTGTAGCTGGTCGTGGCAATGTCATCATCAAATACGCACCAGCTTCAGCCTCCAGAGACAAAACTTTGGCTCTGGTGGGTTCCCACATGGACGTGGTGCCGGCCAACCCCGAGGGCTGGCAGAGAGACCCTTTCACTCTTGTAGTGGAGGGCGATAAGCTCTACGGACGCGGCACTACGGACTGCCTCGGTCACGTGGCTCTCTTGACCTGTAGGTCCAAATATTGATTGAGATATGGTTGGTAGAAGTTCTACAGGTTAATTTGTTGTTTTTAGTGTTGCTTCGCGAACTGGCCAAGCATAAAATACCGACCAAGACGCAGGTGGTGTGTGTATTCATTGCGTCTGAAGAGAACAGTGAAATTGAAGGAGTGGGAGTCGAGAAGTTGATGGAGTCAGGCAAAATTGACTTTATCAAGAACGGACCAGTGTTCTGGGTTGACTGCTCAGACAGTCAACCATGTATTGGAACGGCGGGTGCTATTACCTGGACGTTGAAGGCCACCGGCAAGTTGTTCCATAGTGGACTGCCGAATCTGGGAATCAATGGACTTGAGCTCGCGATGGACGCTATAACGAAGATTCAGGAGTACTTCTACAAGGAATTCGGACCAGTGGACAAGGAGAAGGAGTACAACTACTCGTGTCCATCGACCATGAAACCCACGCGCATTGAGTCGTCTGTCAATGGGCTGAACCAAATGTACGTGACAAGATTTGTTGATGGAAAGAGTGATTGCTGATATGAGAGTTGCTGTGTTCTAGCCCGCCATGGGCGAAGGTTGCAGGTGATGTGCGTTTGTCTCCTTTCTACGACATGAAGGAGGTTTGTCTAGAGAACTTTACTGTTGTGATGTGCAAGGGCAATTGATTTAAAGTGGGTACTCAATGGTGTAGATGATTGCCAAGATGACAGCCTTTGTTGACGGGTTGAACGCCAATATCACGTCTCTGGAGGGCAACCGTGGCCCAGTCTCCAAGTACACTCTCCCTGCTGAAAACCTCAAGGGGAAGTTGGAGCTTGTGTTCGATAAGAACTATTATGAAGGCATCGCCTGCTCGTTGGACTCGACCGGATACAAGTACGCTTTTGTAGTTGCTGCTGTACTTGTAGGAAATCTCATTTGTAAACTTTTGTTTGAACAGGGCTCTCCATTCGGCGATCAGCGACGTTCTTGGAGAAGCGAAGCCGTTTTCCATCAGTGGAAGGTGAGGAAATAACTGTGTTGAACAGTAAATTGATGACAAGTACTAACGCGACTGTGTTTTTACTTCATAGTTTGCCCCTTGTTCGTGATATGCAGCGCGGTGGCTTCGACCTCACCCTTGTGGGCTTCGGCAAAAGCTCTGTGTACCATGGCGACAATGAGTACTGCCAGCTGAGCGATATGAAGAATGCTTTGAAGATTCTTGCGCTCACGATTGCCAAGGTTGATGCTACTCAGAAGTAGCTGGGTTGCACAGCATTGTAGTTTGAAGCGATTAAGAGCAAAACTTTACTCGCATTGCCTGCGTCAAGGTCAAGTGGTTGCATACAAAGGCACTAGTATTGACTGTGTTTCTATGAAATGTGAAAATGAAGGCGCGTGTGGAACAAGAAAATGTGTAGTGTTGCTGTAGATGTCAAGGTGATAGACATTTGGGGAAGCGAACCATTGTGTACTAATCGTCGGTATTTGGGACCCTCTTGCGTTGCCAAGACATCTGCGAGAATTGTGGACTGTGAGGTACCGTTGCTTTCTTACGGCTAAGTGCTTCTGCAGCAGCGCGCTTGCTGACAACGGCATCACGACCAAGATTAAGCATAGCAGCGGTGACAGAGGACGGGAGCTTCGCATACGAGCGGTTGGTGACGAGGTTCACGTAGAAGAGGCGTCCAGTCTTGGGATCCGTGCGGCGCGCCCACTCCTTGGGCAAATTGCTGCTACTGGAACCTGTTCGTCGACTAGAAAGCATCGATCCACCACCTCCTCGACTCGTATAGGATTCCGGGGTAAGTGCACTCGACGGCGAGGAGGCTGTCGATAAAGTACCTGGCACGATCTGTATGTTCTGGCGATGACCGTATGCTGCTCGCGATGAGGACGATGAGGATGTTGAGGAGTTTGAGGAACCTGCAAAAATGTTGTCAAGCGGTTGATGCTTCAGTGGTTGGTGCTTGACGGGGAGTTTCCACGACGCCACCTTGTTGAGAGTATCGTAGAAGTATTCGCGACCGCTCTTCGAGTGAGTTCTTCGTATCCAGCCTTCGGGTAGAGACTCCTTCCTTGTGGATGAAGCTGGACGTGCAGTACCAATGCCACTAGACTGTCGGCGAAGAGATGATGCTGTTGCAGCGGTGACGGTGGAGACTACACGCTCAGGGCCCCGCAGCGCGTCACTCTTCACAGAATCACGGTCAATGGATTCGCTACCGCGTGCACTCAATTGGTTGTTGCTGCTGCTAGATAGTTTCGATGATCCGGTTCGTGCGGTGATCGGTGCTGTCTTCACAATGTTGCTCCTGCGATCACTAGTCGCCAGGGAAGATGTCGATACGCTGTGACTAGACCTGTGAAGGCGTGAAGATGCGGTGGAAGCCATTGCACTGGCACGCGGATGGCCCCATTTACCTCCATGTTCGACAGAATCCGAGCCGTTGTTATTGTTGTGGTGGTAGCGATTGTTGCTACTTGTGCTAGCAATGGATGAAACCTCGTCGTCGTCACGAGAATCCCGAGAGCGATACGAGATGCCACCACTACTGCTTCTACTGGTGGTTCCGGTCGAGGTTGGAGTAGTCCGGCGTGTGGTAGCTCCAGCACTCTTTGGACGTAACAAAGAGGTAGAAGTCTTGGCAGTTCTGGAGGAAGCGGACAATGTTCGGCGTGATGTTGCAGCATCCTTAGCAATGGACGTTCCAGATCCTGTTGGGCGCTCAGAGCGCTCAGTCTTGACCAACCTTTGCGGTTTGTCGTCATCGTCATTGGTCTGCTTGCTCGATTCCACAACCGGTGGTTGCTTCTTCTGGGGAATGACCTCGACCTCTTCATCTTCCTGTTGTTGCCGCTGTGTCTTGTGGCGCGTGTTGTCCGATTCCGAGTCTGACGACATTGGTTCGCACTCATCAGTCTCGGGCTCAGCATGACCATTGGTCTTTGACACCGCAACATCCGAGTCATCTTCAGGGCGTGAAGACACGGGATTTGTTGCATTGCTCTTGTGAGACTCCACCAATTTGGTTTGCTCCATCTCCTTCGTATCGTCCTTCGTGGTAACGATTTCCGGCTTGCTCGCAGGTACGGTAGCTTCTTGCTCGTAAGCTTCATCAAACTCATCAACTTCCTCATATGTTGCTGCAGTTGTAACGAGATCTGGTTCAGCAATTGGTGGTGGTAGGCCATCTTTCTGCAGGAGCTTGACCTCGCTCTGGATCAGCGTTTTCAGGTGTGCCAGGGGGAACTCGTGATAATCAAACTCGAAGTCGAAGGCCTTGTCAACGCGGAAAGCTGGAGGTTCGCCAAGCTGTGCCCGGATATTCTTGAAGTACGGGTGTGCCAGGGCCTGCTTTGCTGAAATGCGACGAGAAGGATTCACGCACAGCAGCCGTCGAAGAAGACTGACAGCTTCTGGTGATGCACGACGGAATAGCTTACTGAGTGCCGAAGGTGAACATGGCGGCAAACTTTCCAAGAAAGCCAATGCATCTCCCTCGACATCATAACCACGTTTATCGCGTGGTGGCACCGGCAGTACGTTGAAGACGCGCGAGAGCTGATCCAAGAAGTCAGCACCCGGGAACATTGGTCGACGGTTAAGTAGCTCGCCGAAGATGCATCCAATGGACCACATATCTACAGCCTCGTTGTAGGTGCCGGTAGGTGCCAGCATGATCTCAGGCGGCCGATACCAGCGAGTGACGACGTACTCGGTCATCAACTCTTGCGTCTTATCGACTGTGTGACGTGGTTGCTGACCTTCTTGGTCTGCTGTTGGTGACATGACGGCGTTGTCTGTGCGGTAGCTATGCGGAATGTAACGAGAAAGACCAAAATCCGTGATCTTGACGTCACAGTTCTTGCTCACGAGGATGTTACCCGGCTTCAGATCACGGTGCAAGACACCATTCTCGTGTAAAGTTTGAGCACCACAGAGGAGTTGATACATAATAGCCGCGACGTGAGCTTCTTCAAGCTTGGTCTTACTCTGGATGAGGCGGTGAAGATCAGTATCCACGAGATCCATCATCAAGTACAGCTCGTCTTTCTCGATGCAAGTGCTCAAGTTCTGCAACGATGCGATGTTGGGGTGTTTACCGAAGTAACGCATGAGGCGAATCTCGCGCAAAGTGTGCTTGGCGTCCCATTCATCACCAGCCATGGGCGTGATTTTTTTGATTGCGACGTTCTTCTTTGTGTCCATATCGGTCGCGGCACACACGATGCCGTAGGAACCTTCGCCAAGCACTTGCAGCGGCTTGTACTTTGCCGGTACGTTAAAATCACAGCCTTTGAGACTGAAGCCAGAGCCAACAGGACAGTCGTTCTCCAGCACTGGAGGTGAATCGTTGTTGTTCGTGTTTGCTGTTGATGGCGCTTTCGAGACTGCTGCTTTCTCATTTTTGGTAACCTGAGGCTCTGCGTCGTGTGGCTCTGGTTGGCGTTTGCTTATACCTCCAGCGAATGCAAGTACTTCGTCACAAATGTACTGCCGCAGGGTGGCAAGTGGCAATGATTGTGTCTCAAAGGCAAATTCAAGCGAGTGGGGTAGACGCAGTGATGTGATTTCGCCCCACTCCTCTTGAACGCCTTCGAAGAACGGATGTGCAAGTGCGTTGTCTGCTGAAATTCGTTGCTTTGGATTAAAGCACAACAATCGTCGCAATAAATCCATCGCCTGAGGTCCTGCTACATCGCCAAGCTTAGTTTCGAGAGCACCAGGTGCAGGTGGAGGAAGCGAAGACAAGAATTTGAGTGCATCTTTCTCAATGACGTAGCCCCGATCTTCAGGCTCAGGAATAGGAAGCACCTGAAACACGCGCGTGAGCTGGTCCATGAAGTCAGTACCAGGGAATAGAGGTTTGCGCGAAACCAGCTCGCCCAGGATGCATCCCACGGACCACATATCGACTGCACCATCGTAACTACCGTTGGGTGCCAACATGAGCTCCGGTGGGCGATACCAACGCGTGACCACGTACTCTGTCATCATGGACACTTCATCGCTCGGAGTTTGTTCATTTCCTGGCTGTGACTTCTTCGGCATCATGCGAGCGAGACCAAAATCCGTGATTTTTAACTCACAGTCCTTGTTGAGCAGGAGGTTTCCTGGTTTCAAGTCACGATGGAGAACTCCGTTATCGTGCATCGCCTTGACACCGGAAAGAACCTGATACATGATGACTCGAATGTGACCTTCAGTAAGAGGACATGAACTCTGAATGAGGCGATGTAAGTCTGTGTCAGCGAGCTCCATCATCATATAAAGCTCATCCTTCTCCTTGCACATACTCAAGTCCTTCAGCGAAATGATCTGCGGCGACAAACGAATTGCTGTTAAACACTGGCGTCAAACAACAACAATTCGAGAAACTCACGTTTTCATGGGCACCAAGACAGCGCATCAGACGAATTTCACGTAACGTGTGCGTGGCATCCCATTCATCACCAGCCATGGGTGTGATTTTCTTGATGGCCAGCTTTTCATCCGTTTCGGTGTTGCGCACTGAACACACGACACCATAGGAACCCTGTCCGATTGCGTCGACGGGTTGGTACTTGGGATCAACATTAAAGCTGCAACCATTGATAGTGAAGCCGTTGTCGGTCATCACTGGTACGCTGCGATCATCTCTTCCCATGGTGTTGCAGTTGAAGCGAGACAAATGCTAAAACTACCAAGGTGTTCGTGGATTGAACGTCGAGCTGATCAAGGAGCAGCTTCCGCATGCGGGGAACAAGGTGAACCTTGCTTTGCCAAGTTACCCAACTCACCACTGCTGCGTGGGACGGAACAAACCTCCAACGGGTTTCACGATGATAGTCACGAAGCTCAAGGCCAATTTTAGTGAGCTTTGTCCGCTAGCATATTGCATGCGATACTTCGTGGCGAGTCTGGTGGTAAAGCTACGTGCACCTGGCAAATTCGGATCACGTCGCGTGGCGCTGGAAGTTGGTTTTGAAACGAAAGATTGACCAAAATATGAGAACGAAACCAACCACATCGATCATGATACGCATCAAAGTGCTTCATATTGAATGGCATCGTGGATGGAGGATCCCAAGCTACAGAGCGTTGAGCCTTAAAAATAGGGGACCGACGTTGTTCAACGTCATGGCATGTTGTTCTCTTCTTCTTCTGCTCTAGAACGGGAGCTTCCACCACGTGATAAACTCGGTCCAGCTGATAGCGCCACTATGACACAAATGCAATGAGGTTGGTGCATTGATATGCTCTGAATCTCGTGGCGAGTTCATACCTCTCGTCCGTGTCGAACTCTTTGGCGAGATACTGCAATTCGATCTCGGAGAGGGGTTCCCCGAGATCCTCTGCAATATCACGGAGCTGTGATGCAATACATTAACTTGTCGATCCGTCACGAGACACAATCACGTACCTCATCGATGTCGATATCTCCAGACCCGTTCTACCCACAACAGAGCGCCATGTCAAACGTACGATTTCGTGAAAATCATCAAAGCACTTACGTGATCATAGTCATCGAATATTTTCTTGAGCTCGCGCTCATGTTCCTCTGAAAGTGTCGCTGACTATTGACACCGTGAAAACCACGTTCATCCGACAACACAAAACATCCACCTACCATGATTATCAAGTGCTGCTCAATGGAGATTCCACGAAATACACGATTCACGGTCTCCGTTGCGACTCTTCATGGTCACGATCTTTGGTATCTTGTCATTTCGAGTTTTGCGTGTCAACGAGGATGACCATGCTCCATCGTCTACTTTCGACGTTTGTTGTGCTTTTCGCTGCTTCATCAGCTTTGACTGAGCGCAATGCACTTTGTGATGATGGCGGACCTCTGGACATGACGTGCCATGTCTCGCCCAATACTGTCAATGGCTGTGGTACCAAAGCGCTTTTAGCGCTACAAGCTGGCTGCTACCTTTGCGTAGATGCTACGACGTGTCTTGCACTTGGTTCGACAGTGAATAAAGGACAAACAAATAGTTTGTCGCTTCCGAAGGCCAATGGCAATGATATCTCGGTACTTTTGGAAGACCAGGCAGACAACATACATGAGGACATGTACGACCAAGCTGCCATCTCCAAGTCGACACAAAGTCAATACACCAACCACGAGGACGTTCCAAAGAGTCCTGAAGTCTCCAACTGGCTGTTTTCCATCCCTGTGTGTCTTGCCATTGTGTCGCTTGGTTTGGCTATTCGTGCTCGTGTACCTTCACGTCGTCGTGGATTCGAACGACTACAAGACCACAATCACCAAAAGGTGGATGCTCTGTTTCAGGAAGACATCAACCCCTTTTGTTCCTGTGAGTGTGATGAAAACATCGCTATTGAGACGGCTGGACATTTTCAAGGAGACCCCAGTAACAGTGAAAGTGAAGAAGCACAGTTCCTCCCTTCTACAGAAATGGAAGAGGACCATGTCCGCCTCGCTGAATCCGAGGCAATCAAGCAAGCGGTCATGCTACATATTAAAGAGTTCGACGAACAAGAAGAAGATGAAGTGGAGATCTGAGCTACTCATTGTCGTGGGTGCATCCTAACGAAAATATCTGCGTTTACCTCACTCATCTCGCTCATACACCACTGTTCCATCTTTCTTCACCGCTCGTAGAAAGTAACATCGATCAATGACTCCACTATCTCCCATACCTGGACTCAACACCACATTGTTACTGGACTTGTAGAACTTGATTCCGTCTTTCACCGCCATGGAGAAGTCGATGTACACCAACAAATTACAGTTGGACCTCATTCCACTCACCACTTCATCATCCATGACCTCCCTCTCTGCAAAGTGAATGTGGTTCCTCTGCATTTTAGACAGACCCGAATTGTAGATACTCTCCCAGAACTTGAGATATGTCCCGTGCACACATTTGTCAATGGCATTGGGGTCTTCCAAAGGGGTCAACAATTCTTCATCTTGGACCAATTGGAGAGTGTGTCCCTGATTGGCTCGGATGAATTTTACGCTTCCAGACTCGTCCGTTGTCACTGAAAATCGCTTTTTCGCGTTCGTACGAACAACATGTTCAACTTGTTGCTCACTGAACGACTGGAACAGTGGAAGTGCCAATAATTGACTCAGTGGCACAAAACCGGATGGTCTCATCTCAAGTTGCAACTCTTCTGCCCCGTGACGCAATGCATAAGCCAAAGTTTTGGACAACCGAACTTCAGGCGAGTCATCTTTACGCCCACAAGGACGAGTTTTACCTCGACGTTTACGTTGGTGATCTGCTCTTGACGCCATCAAACTCGGAATGGTTAAAGTCCATCAACACTGTAAAGTTGTACAGTGATCGATGTCAATATGTAATGGGTTCCCTTAAGAATAACATTTACAAAAGTAGATGTATACAAAGATAAGGTATCACTGCCGCGAAACTTGATATATCTGGTATTTTTATGCGTAGCTTAACAGCTGAACTATCGAACCGAGTGAGTGATGGTTATTTCTCAACAGTACAGTGTTTGAGCTAAAATGGTGCGATTGTAGTGTCGTCTCGAAAATGGGGGGATAGCTAAGCTATTGTGTATGGATGTTGATATGCGCAGGACAGCAAACTACCGAGTTTATTCCCACGCAAACACTACCTGGATATCGTGGACGACGACTGGATCGCAGACACACTCTCGGACGATGGTATGTGTCTGAAATGACAAAACTGTAGAAACTTATAATTGATCCTCAGTTGTTGTTGAGTAGAGATAGAGGTGCCTCCAGCTCTAGATGTGGGTCCCAATGGCAATGAAAGTCCAACAGGTTAACAATTACAACATTTTTCATAGATATGTCATCTAATTGTTTTATTTATTGTAGGTGAGCCACCAATGTGGACTGCGGATGAAAAAGTGGATCGCTGGAACGATCTGGGATTGGATCAGTGGGTCAAGGACACAGCTTAAGAAAAGTAATTGAGCTTACCCGAGAAGCTACCATGAGCTAAGAGGAAATAACTCTACTTTGAGTTGAGTAAGCAGTCGAGTGCATCACCTTCGAAAACGTTTTGAGAAGCTTCAAATGACTTTGCAAAGGAGACATTTTGCAGAGCTTCGGACACTTCATCGAAGGTTGGACGACTACTTGGTTCACCTTCCCAGCATCGCTTTATCAGTTCCTGTTAGAATACAAACCAAATGAGAAAAAAAATTAGCAGAGAGAATGTAAAAATCGTTACCTGGCATTCGCGAGGACAATCTACCGTAGGAACTCGAAAGCGCTCACCCGCGAGGACTCGCCGCTTAATATCAGAGACGTCGTAACCTCGAAAAGGGATGTCACGACTAAATATCTGCCATGGATAACAATCCCGAGTAAGCACACTAAAGCGACGTAGTCAATACATCACATCATACCTCCCATAGAAGAATGCCAAACATGTAGACGTCCACAGATTTGGAAAATGGCTGACCACTGAGTAATTCAGGTGGCATGTAGCAAGGTGTACCTGCACTTGTGAACTTTGTACTGCAAACAACAGCGTCGTTAATCCAGAATAAGGGTGTTGAAATCTGTTGGCTCAGCTTACCGCACGAGGCCAAAATCACAGAGCTTCGCAACACCTTTTTGGTCTAGCAGCACGTTTGCACTCTTTAGGTCACTAGACTCGCACATTGACAAATGACCAAGAAGTAAGAATCTATCGATACTCACTAAAAATCTAATCGAACGTACCGGTGAATAACTGCAGGCCTTCGAGAGTGCAAGAATCGCATGCCGTTTGCAATATCTCCCTGTAAAGTATGTTCGACGAAGGTAAAAACAGTTCTGCAGTGTTTGAATGTCAACGGACGTACTGCAATGCGTGTCAACTGTTGTGGACTCAAGTACGTGTTGGTTCCGTGAAGTAGGTGATGCAAGGAGTAGTCACAAAGCTCCATCACCATACACAAGTTCGGAGGCTCTAAGCATGCTCCGATTAAACTGACAACATTAGGGTGCTTCAGCTTGCTAGATGTACCAAGTTGTATTGTGAACAACATTTTAGTGATATCCACAAACATGTTGACAATGTAGTGCACGGACCTCATCACGAGCAGCTCGTCCATGAATTCTTGTTTGAGTGCTTCATCCACACGAGGATCGAACTTCATCATCAATCAAGACAGCAGCAGTGAGCATATTTCACACACTTCAGGATATACACAGCCGAACGCACAAGTGACTTCAAAGCGACCGAATGCTTGCGATAGATTCCGCGGTGTACGAGCGCGACACCACCTCCACCAATCGTCTCACAGACCGTCAATTCACTAAACGGAATGTTTTCCCAGCATGGTGCATTGCTGCTATCGTCGCTGTCCATCGTTATCTCTCGTGCTGGTAGTCAGTCGTTGCGCCTATTTCAATGTAATGTAACCAACTTGAGAAAAATACCCAACGGACACCAACAATGTGAAAACAAAATGGTTTGCCATCTCCTCTTGATATCTGCAGCACTGTTACAGCACTTCTTGTTTCACACGCTTAGATTTGCCTTCACATTTCGTAGGAACACAGCCAATACTAGTGGCTTCAGCTTGTCCTTGACGCAGGCAACGGTAGATTCCATGTGGGGTCTAATA